>MBAC02006175.1:0-56165 GCA_001712635.2 Nothophytophthora sp. Chile5
TGACGCGCGGCACGTGCTTCTCCAAGTCGCGCACGGCGTCCGCGTTCACTGTCAACACAACAGCAGCAAATAATCAGCATTACAGTCAAGTGGTTGCCTTCCCTTTAGCACGACACCATGCACAAGGCCACTACCTTCAACATGGACATGCGGCTCGATCTGACGCACGAACGCGACCTTGCCGATGGTGGTGGTGCAGAAGAGGATCTTGTGCGCCTTGACGCCGGCGTTCGTGGCGTCGCTGCTCTTCAAGTCGGGGTTCGTGGCCACGAAGTCGCGGATGCGCTGCATGCTCGCCGCATCCTTCGCATCCGCCACCGTGCACAGCAAATACACGTCCGCAACGCGCGCCAGATCCGCCAGAAGCGACGGCACGTCCTCGCTCTTCCAGGCCAGAGTCGCCGAGTTCTCGTTCGTCAGCAACGCCTCCGTACAGATGGTGACTGTACGCGCGCCATTGCGTAGAGGCAGCGAGTAGTGGAGGCGCAACTGGCGCTCCGTCAGGCCCGCGGTCGAGACAGTGGCGCGCTTAGAAACCGCCGTCTGCACCGCGGCCGCCGTCGGCGCCCGGCGGCCTGGGAGCTGCTGAGTGCCTTGCGGCTGGCCGTTCGCCTGCTGCAGCTGCTGGATGTACACGTAGCCGGTGCTCAACATGACCACGAAGAGGATGATGAGGATTCCCAACAGACTGTCATCGATCATGCCGTCCACCACTTCGGGACTCTTAGCGGCGCTCATGGAAGTCGCAGATCTTGCTCTCTCTTCTTCTTGGCTGAAGCTTGGTTTGGTTCTGCGATGTGTTCGCAATCGCCTTCCATGATGCCACGTGTCACTAAATCTAGGTGGTGTCATTAAAGCGAGTGTAGTTTGGTGCAAACATTCCGGTATGGCACCGGTATTTTTTGGAAGCGGCTACGCGTAACCTCATTTTAAGACGAAGTTGGATTTGGACTTCAAAACACGGTGGTTTACGACTAAACATTAGACATCTAGCGCTCCAAATTGGCGGTCGTTCCATGCATCAAACTTCATATTCCAGCGAGACGAGACGAAGATGAAAGAGGTGGCGGAATGCTGCTTCCAGCAGCTCTTTGGGGAGATCGTGCGCTCCATGGTTCGTCCTCTCCCTCCCTACCTCTCTATTGATCTTCTAGTTATTGTCGTCCGCTGTTCTCACGTATCTTCTGTAGCTGGAGCGATACCCGTGGCAGGCAGAAGACGCGGGGGGAGAGGCCAATAATGCGTCGACCCCGGACGAAGCCGAGGCGGCGCACCGCGAAGCCATCATCATCAAACTGGAGGCCATGGGCTACGACGTGGGCTGTCGCTTCGCCGAGAGGGCAGCCAAGGACCGTCCGCGCATGCTGGAGCCATTGGATGTGATCAAGTTCGTGTGCAAAGACTTCTGGATCACCATCTTCAAGAAGCAGATCGACAAGCTCCAGACGAACCATCGGGGCGTGTTCGTGGTGCAGGACTTCCACTTCCGCTGGCTCGCGGGCATCTCAGCCGCGTCCGAGCAGCGGACCAAGGAGATGGCGCTGCTCTTCCTCGTGTTCCCCTGCGGAGTCATCCGTGGCGCGCTCGCCAAGCTCGGACTCACTGCGATCGTTAACGCCGACATCCCGGACGTCCGCGCGCTGCCGGGATGTACGTTTCTCCATTATTGCACGCACGATTCCGGTACGACTTGAGCTAAAAGACTGACGATTGTGTTCATTCGCGTGCTGGCAGGTTTATTTAACATAAAGATTAAGCAGGGGTGACCTCCACCACCAAGTCGACAGGGCAGAAGCCGTTGAGGGGTCTACTGATAGATATCCCATATGAATCAGCCGATTTTCTATCGTGATCTCTTACTCTTCGTTGCTGTCCGTGAGCATGACTTGCTTGCCGAAGGTCTCGATGAACTCGTCGAGTTCGTCGGAGTGCCCGCCACGTGCACGACCTCGTGGCAGGTGATCCGGGCGATAGAAGTCCACGATGAGAACCAGTCGCGTCTTCTCCGGGTGGTGGTTGAAAGCGTAGTGCAGCTTGCTGTCATCGAACACGATGAACTCCCGTTCCTCGTGGAAGGTCGTCTCGCCGCCGACCACCATGGCGCAGCATGGGACCCCGTTGGGCGACGTGGGCACCACAAGCGGCAAGTGGCAGCGAAGGATGTTGTTGGCCAGGTCTGCCCAGCCGCGATGCGCCGTGAGCGTCGTGTTGGGTCCGAGCTTCGAGAAGAGCGCCGTGCGGATGCCTGGCAGGCTCTTGAGCAACTCTACGGTGCGTGGGCACAGCGCACAGGTCGGAGGTACCCACTTGGTTTTGGAGGCGTCGAAGGCCGGGAAGGTGTAGCAGAACGGGAACACGCGCCACTCGCTGTCGCCTTCGGAGTAGTGTTTCTCCGGCCAGAAAGGCCACGTCGCAGTCTGTTGCACGGCCTGCATCTCCTCCAAGATCACGTTGTAGTTGTCCTTGAGCACATCAAGCTGCGGGAAGAACTCCTGGTACGGGTAGTAGTTGGGCATATCGTCGTCCTGGATCTCTTCGTCGGACGAGTAGTAGCCGCCGTCTTCGCTCCACTCGCCATTGTGCTGGTGCTCGTCCTCCTCGTCCGTGCTGCTGTCTTCACGCTTGCGGAGACACAGCAGACGATAGCCCATCTGGTCGCGCCGCAACAGTTCGTAGAGCGGCGAACGCTCCACGAAGAAGAAGGCTTCAAGCTCTGCGTGGAACTCCTCAGGCGTAAACTCGTGGATCAGCTGCTCCATCTTCCCGGAGCTCAGCTTAGCGCCCATGGCCGCCTCGAAGGACACCAGTTGCTCCTGTACGATCTCAAACAGTGGCGTCTTGTTCTGCGCCGATGAGATGGGGGATAACAGCGAGTGCTCCAGGTGGTCGGCCGTCACATCAGGCGGGATGAAGTCGGCCACGAACAGCAGCCCGCCGGGTTTCAGCACACGCGCGATCTCATTCACCGCTTGGCTGAGATTCTCCACTTCTTGAAGACTCTGGACGCCCACTGCCAGGTCCACGGAGTTGGACAGCAAGCCTTTCATCCGCTCGCACGACTGATGGTACAGTCTCAGCTTCTTGGCGGCGAACTCGGGCAATTGCGCCACGAAGCGATGCCACGTCTCTTTACTGCGCTCCAGCGCTTGGATGGAGACATCCAGGCCCACGATCTCCGCCTGCGGGTACAGCATCTGCAGCTCGCACAACCCGCCGCCAGCACCGCATCCAAGGTCCAAGATGGTGAGATGCTGGTCGCGCCGAGCCGCGTGCTCGGCGTCCACATCTAACAGCGTGTCGTAGAGCTGCAGCTGGTACCTGTCGGCAGGGAATTGCGCCTGGAACTTGTTGGTGGGGGCGTCAGCTTCCGCCTCCGCCACGGCCGCGACCGCTGCCGCGCTCGAGTTAATGTGGCCCTCGCCGCGCGGATGGAAGCCCACGTTGCAGCACACGCGGTGGTGGTCGGCGTAGATGGGCGAGTGGAAGATGCCGTCGTAGAACTCCTTCACGCTGGGGCCGCAAGCCTCGCTCCCTCCTCCTCCGGCCATGGTGTCGGGCGATAAGGATCTATTCGTTTGGACTGATTGCGTGCGCGCGTCGGACAGCGTGTTGCCAAATGAGGTGAGACCTGCGCTTCAATTTGCGGAGGCAGCGCGGGCTGGCTGGCTGGTTTCCTGCCCCTCCATTCGGCAACCGCCATGTCTTGGAATCTGGCAAGGAAGAGAAGCCATCTCAGTTGCAGCATGAGGGGAGTTGCCCGTGCTTGTCTTTGAAGAGAGGGGAATTGAGCGAGGTTGGCACTCTGCACAGCACTTGTAAAAGTATCCGAGGACTGTCAAAGGTCGCGTCTCTTTTTGAAATGCGTCCTGTCTCGAGTAGGTAGCCTCGTTTTCCTGGTGTCGTCACCGACTGTCTAACACGACATTTTAGTCGGGACATAGACCTGCATAGACGCGAATCACAATGTATTCTCCGGGCATTTGCAATTTCGTGGCGCTTTGTGTCCCAATTATGCATGTATTATTTTCAGCAATTTGCTTTTGCGTATAATTGTCTTGAGGTGGTCCACGCAAACATCATTTTATCGACGGTTTTGGACCAAGAAAACAACATAAAGCCAATGATGGTGGGTTCGCCGCGCTCTCCTGCTTCTCCCGCTGCTGGCAGCGACGTCGCCGGCGCCGAGAACGAGTATGGGCTGCAGGACCTGGCGCGACTGCCGCTGCTGGAGCAGGTGCACCGCCTGTTCCACGCCATCCAGCACAAGTATCCCTACAAAGAGGTGCCTCCATCAATAGCTAATCCGTTCGAAGGTTGGCAGGCCCATTAACATGCTCGCTCTCTGTGTATAGACGACAGCCTGGAAGACGCTACCTCTAGATCAGAAGAAGAAGATGCTGACCTACATCCGCGACAAGCGACAGCGTAAGAATCCGTCTTCCGACGCTGAGTCGGCGACCAATGCCGCAAGTTCTGGGGCTGAGACCCAAGCAGATGAAGCTGCTGCAGCGGACCCGGCGCTGGCAGTGAAGGCCGATCCGTACCTACAGATGCTGCAACGACGCAGTCTGCGCTCTTCAAGCTCTCCCGGTGCTTCCACGGACGATGGAGTGGTGCCAACGCACCCAAACAGCGCGTATGTGGCGCCAGCGGAGGTGCCGCACTACGCGGAGGCCAAGAAGCCGTTCAAACCGCGATGGCACGTGGCTGAAGAGGAGTTCTACGACGCGGTCTGTGCTTGTGGGGTTAATCACGACTCTGCACGGGGCAAGAAAGACGTGCTGCTGCATACCATCAGCTCTATGATGAGCACCTTTGGCGACAGCAACCGCTCTTGTGTCACCGCCGCCGAAGAAGTGCAGGGATTAGGTACGTTTTCCGATCGTTTTTGAGCCAGTGGATGGGTGGTGACTGACCGCTACTGCTGGGTGTTTGGGCGTACAGTTGGCGAGCACATGCGGAACTCTCTCGGTTCGGTGGCGCCGGAAGCGCTGGCAGCCTCATCGTGTCTGAGAGTGAGCAGCCTTCTATTGTGAACGTTATGTGTATCCCTGTGGAGTTCGTAGGCTCATCGTTGCATTGCTTGTTGTGTAGACACTGGTGGAAATCTTTGAGGAGGAGGCGGTCTACTACGGACGTTGGCGAGAGTTTCGAGGCGAGACGAAGCACGAAGAGAACGAGCTGGAGGACGTGGAGGAGGAGGAGCTCGCGGAGGAGCTGGATCTCTTCGCTGTGTCTGAGACGGATGCCGTGTTCAACGAGGCTTTCCTGGTACGATAACGAGGTCGACCCAATGATGAACGGCGGGTTGCTAATTGCTGCCTGGATGTTGGTGCTTGGCTGACGCAGGAGCGGATACGCTTCGCCGACGAGCGCACCAAGTCGATGGACTGGTCCATCTACGACGTGTTTGCCAAAGGCCGCAAGCTGAACTTCATGAACAACAAGGCGCAGCAGTTCCGTCAGTGGCTCGGGCTCGGCAAAATCTCCCGGGCGTCGCTCGAGTTCCTCAACTTTGTTGCGTATCACAAGTACGATCTTCGTCTGCTGTTTGGTTGGCTCCGAGCTCCTTGCCTAACACACACCTTGTGTCTCTCTGTCTATTCTTGCGTGCGTCAGCATTGGCCGGCTGGTCGAACTAGCGATCAAGAATCGCACTGGTGGGGAGCTGAAGCAACTGGAGACTCCGTTGCTAAAGGACGACGTCGAGTACGTACTGCCTCCGCCTCTTGTGCTTCCTTTGATCGTCTCTTTCTGACAAAAGGAACCGTTTGGCTTGGACTTTCAGGTCTGTGGCACTCAGCTTCCTCCCAGCGCAGCGGCTTCCCGGATTGATTGACCGGTCACGGCCACCACCCACCAAGACACGACGGGTTGGATTAAGTGCTGCTAGCAGTAGGAGCACACGAGCTGAAGCCAAACCACAGGCGGAACCGACAGCAACAGCAACTCCAGTGCCCTCTACCGAGTCTGGCCGACCAGCTGGCGCGTTGGACAGTATCAAACCCACGATCGCGTCGTCCGGGGTCACGGCCAGGCCAACGAGACTCAAGAGACTGAGATAGAGCGCAGGCTTGAGCAGCTAACAGTACCTGAAGGTTTGACTATGTATCTCTATATAGGCACATCACGATTTGGGACCAAGTTTTCGCCATACGACTATCCTTGCATCAAGTTTTCTAGCTGAACGGCAGAGGGGCGCCGTCGATTTGGCAGTGTGGGTACGTGTCCGCAAGCCACTTAGCCGCAGCAGCGTGGCCGCCCAGCACCGCATCACGCACAGCTCGTCGCGTGCAGCCTTCAGTGCGGTGTTCGTGCAGGAAGCGAAGGACGTCGAGGTGGCCAAACCAGGCCGCGCCATCCATTGCTTCAGTCGAACAGCCCTCGGTTCGGTGCTCGTGTAGCCACCGAACCACCTCCAGATGGCCACATCGAGCGGCCCCATCCATCGCTTTGTATGTACAGCCTTCATCGCGATGATCATGCAGGAAACGAACGACCTCCAGATGGCCGAAGCAAGCGGCAGCGTCCATCGCCTGAGCCGTGCACCCTTCAGAGCGCTGGGACTGCAGAAATTCCACAATAGGGAGGTGCCCCCCACCGGCAGCACGGTCCATGGCTCTCTCTGTGCATCCTTCGGTACGATTTTCATGCAAGAACTCGACGATATCAAGGTGACCGCTGCCTGCCGCCGAGTTCATCGCCCATGGACTGCAACCTTCGCCGCGATGTGTATGCAGGAAACGCACGATATCCAGATGACCTTCGGCCGCCGCGTAGTCCATCGCTAGGTACGAACAGCCTTCCCGACGGTGCTCATGAAGGAACTGTACGATAGTCAAATGACCGCCGCGTGCGGCGCTGTCCATAGCGTTGGTTGTACAGCCTTCTGCCCGGTTTTCATGCAAGAACCGAACAATTTCCAGGTGACCACCGCGCGCTGCATTATTCATGGCGTCGATAGTGCACCCTCCGGCTGTATGAACATGCAGCCATTTGACCACGTCAAGATGCCCATATTCCGCTGCCTGGTCCATAATCAACGACGAATTGGCTTCCGACTCGGCAGGTAGAAGCTTCGACCGATGGTCGAACAGCCAACGCAACAGCTTGAGATCTCCACGCTTCGCTGCGAAGATCATGGCGTGGGTGGAGCACCCTTCACTGCGATTTTCATACAGCCAGTGCACCATTTGGATATTGCCATACCACACAGCGAACACCATGGCGTACGTAGTACAACCTTCGTCACGATTGGTCTCCAGCCACCGAACAACCTCGAGATGGCCACGAGCTGCTGCCTCATCCATCGCATGGTGCGAACAGCCTTCACTACGATTTGTATGCAGCCACTGCACAACATTGAGGTGGCCGTGAGCAGCAGCCAAGTCCATGGCCTTGGTGCTGCACCGCAAGTCGCGGAACGTAGCATCCAGCCATTGAACGACCGCCAACTGGCCGTGCTGGGCCGCATGGTCCATTACATCGCCGTAAGCGGTGAACGCTGGGTCATACGCCGCGAGCCACTGCAAGGTGTGGATGTCGCCGCGCTGAGCTGCTGAGAAGAAGCAACTCCGCAGGCTCACGGGTCGAAAACGCAGCGTCTTCGCGCCGATTCGCTGCAGCATGTGGAAGTAGCAGAAGTCCCGCGCTTGAGGCCCGTTCCAGCGCACCGAGTTGTCCAGGAACGCCGCGATCAGGTGGGCCACGTGCGGGACGCAGCCCAAGGCAGCCTCCTTCTCACGCCACACCACCGCCACGCTCGTGAGCAGCGGCGGTCGAGCAGACGCCGTGCGCATGAGGCTTTGCACCAGCTTCGCTCGAAGTGGAAGAAAAAGTTTTCATGGAGTTTTGAAAATAACAGAAGATGGATCAATAAAATAGGACAATCCGAAAAGAACAAGCAAACAAACCGGTATTGCTGCCAGTATCGCATCTGCCCGTCAAACAAGCCTGAGGTGATGAACACGTTCGCTTTTCACGGAAAGCTATCATCGCCATGCGGAGATGCATTCACGCATTATACAGGCTCGTATATGTGATGTGTAAGCTTCGTTGCAAAGCATCAGTCTCCCATCTGCTGACGCCCCTGGCGCTCATCAAGATGCCGCAGCAGTAGTATACCGGGGCATGTCGTAAGTTTAGACTGTATGCACAAGCAAAGCAACACCAAAAACGGATTCTGCACCTGCATCAGGTGCAGCAGGCATTGACCCCGGCCTCAATCCTGGCTTGAACAGCGGCATGGTTTCTGCTGCCTGCCGACAAGCCGCTGCTCCCGCTTGCGCAACTGTACACGTGCTTGCTTGATTGCAACAGGCCCTGGACAGGTGGCGGCCACACCCACCCAGCAATACGTGTGCATGTACTGTGCCGTCCACGTTCACGTACCGGTACCCCCATAGACGCGCACGGCTGCGCAGCGATGGAGGAGTGAGCCAAACATTATGCTAAAAGTTCCCCGCTCTGTACTCACTGTGTTTTTCACTGGAATTTTCGAGAGACGCAACCACAAGTTACCACTGCAACGAGAAGCTGGTGAAGCTACGATTCCCGTGGATAGAGTGGCTAAATGTTGCTCAATCCATCCGACGCTGAAATGCAGACGGATTCTTTTTTTTCTTCTTGGCCTCGAGCTGTTGGCCAACATGATCCGGGCGTGTTTGGTGATCAGCTCCTCCTAGTGTCACTCGCAGCCCCCCATCGGGGAACGCATGACATGGCGAGCTGAAGGGTTGCCTTGGGCCACCTGGTTTCTCGTCTTGGCAGGACCAAGACGCTATCCATTCCACAAACCAGTCAGCGCACCTCCGAGCCACTCGGAGCCGGTCGGTCCCTCCGCTTGCGTTCGTCCGCATCCCACTCTTGTAATTCGTTGACGACCGTGGTATTTCGCCAACTGCTTCAGTAACTCGCTACTTTTTGAGCTGAACGCTGCATCCTTCACGCCCTGGTGGCCGATCAGTCCTCGCTTTCATTTCGAGGCAGCCCAACCCGATACAGCCAGACACAGAGCCATCAACAGCTCAATGCGTTTGGCAGCGAGGTCGGCGTTTCCACATCCTTTCGGGAGGCAGTTCCAGCAGAGAGAGAGCGAGTGTTTGCTGAACAGGCGGACGAAGAGCTCACCACTGATCGGAGCATCTCCCTCTTCCTTTTGACATTTCTTTGCGGGTGTCGCTCATCACGCTGAGGAGCTCATCTCCCATGTATCGGTCAGCCCATGCCCGAAGCTGACAAATGGACGCGTACTGTTCCAAGACGTTGAGTGTATGTACCTGCATCAGCGCACGCCTGGATCAGACCGCCCCATCTCGCGAGCATTTGAATCTGTTCTCGTGGTCTGGATCTCGGTCGACGAGCAAAGGCAGGCCGGCATTCTGCCCGACCGCTGCGGATTTGAGGGTCTTCAAGGAAGTTAACCCATGCTCTCAAGCAGCCACCGGATTTGTCCGCTGGAACGTGGTGAACCACCGCACAATCGGCTTGGATCACGCCGTTGCAGTGCCCAAAGCCAATCCGCCATCGTTACTTTCGCGTTCCGTGCGGCCTTTCTCCACAGACAAGAGAGCGTGCAGGCGGACAACGCCGTCAACCTTTAGCCTGGTCGATTTGCTGGGTGAAGCAATGGCGTCTCGACAGCAATTGTGTCACTGTTGTTACAACACAACAGTCTGTCCACCTAACGTATCTTCCATCATACAAACCCCAAGTTGACCGCAGCCATCAACGATCGAGTCTGTCCACTTTTAGCTCCATGTTACTGTAACATGTCGCCGAACCCAGCCAACAGCTGACATTTCAGGTTTTACAGTTCCAAAAGTTACAAACGGCTCCCGTGGTGAGCCAGAGACAGACCGGACTCTGTGCTGCGCATCCAAGCCTCCCTCTTCCAGTCCGCAGGCCATGCTCTGCCCTCCTTTCCTGCGCTATCCGGTTCGATGCGCTCGTTCGTTCCCTTGTGACTGACTGACGTTCGTCCTTGACGTCAGACGAGCAAGCAACCCGCACCCCACTCCTCAACTGCCGGCCGGCCGCCACGCTCCCTCGGCTCGGCACCGCGTGTTCCGTGGCTTCTCTGCATTGCTGCATCACCTCGAGATAGCAGACCAGCCCGCGAGGCTCGAGCACCATGAGCAGCGGCGGCCACATGTCCTCGCGCCGCTCCAACAGCTCGGACAGTACGTCCACCGTCGTGGGCTCCGTCGTGGCCGGCACCACCAATGGCTACGGCTTCCGTAGCACCGGTGGAGATGCGCTGTCCATTGAGATGCAGTTCTTGAACCCGCGAAGGCGGTTCCCGCTGGCCGACGAGTTCTTACCCATCGTCCACATCACGAGGGAGGAGGTGGCGGATTTGCGTCGCACGTGCGAGAAGCTCGCGGCGGAATCACTGGAGCTCACCAACATGTTCGCGTGGGACATCAGTAACAACAACGAGCTGGTGGGCGAGCACCGCGAGCAGTGGAAGACGCACTACCGCCGTCCACATGTGACGCTGTATCGCAGGAAGCACGAGAAAACCACAGCCGGCGGCGAGCTGGAGGACGCGAGCGAGGCCAGCAACGGCGGCTTGCGGCACTTCGTGGCCAGCGGCCAGATCCACGACATGACGCTCGAGGACGTCGAGTACGGCCTCTATTGCGACGCCACGCTGGACGAGCGTGCCGTGATGACCGACTTGTATCGTGAACTGTTCCTGGACGCCGCCGTGCTGCAGTCTTTCGAGACACAGACACCCGAAGATCCGTTCCATTTCTTCGGCATCAAGTGGCTGGCACACCTGAGTCCGGCCGATAAGTTCGTGTCGCCCCGAGATTTCGCCTTCGTCGAGTTCTCGCAGCGGGTCGTAGGCACCAAGGGCGAGCCGCTGCTGGTCAAGGTGCAGCACTCACTGAGTCGGAAGGCCGTGGACGCCATGAGTCGTCGCGAGTTCGACCTCGTGCGTGCCCAGCTCTCGTGTACTACGGTGTATCGCCATGACAAGCGCGCCAACAACGTGCAGGTCTTCGCTCGCGGCCATCTGGATCCATGCGGCAGTGCTCCGGCCCTTATGACGCGCTCCTTCCTCACTCGATTGGCCCCCACGCTCGTAGAAGTGGAGCACAGTGCCGACGTCAAGTACATCATGCGGAGCAACCTCGTGCTGCCCAAGGAGGAGTTTTTCGCGCGACGTGCGGCGCTCAAAGCTCGCAATCGACGTCATCTGCAATGCACGGCTTGTGGCAAACGGTTCGGCCGTCTTAAGCGCCACGTGACGCAGTGTCGCGCTTGCGGGGAAGCTGCCTGTGGCCGCTGCCTCATGACCTACACGTTGTGTCTACCCCAACACGAATGTCGGGACGCTGAACACCCGAGTGCCGTGATCCCAGAGCGCTTCTGCCTGCGCTGCCTGTTCTCGGGTCGACTGGATCGTAAGGGACAACGTATGGACGGCTTCCTGACCGGCGTCCAACTCGCCTCCGGGCCTCCTACAGCCGAGTTGACCGTCGATGAGGACGACGACGACTATGAAGACGATGACGATGTGTCTGTCGTTGAATTCGCCATGCTGGACGATACTCGAGGCGGTGGCGGAGGCACCATGCACGCCGCCATCTCGGAAGCGCAACGTCTGCAGCGTTTGAAACAACGTTATCTGGACAATGAGAAGCGCAAGTACCTGGCAGGCGGTGCACAGGCTCAGCAACAACGCTTTGCCTTCGAACAGCATCAACTCCAACAGATGCATCGCTACCAGCAACAGTCTCGAAGCGGAGAGTGGTCTCGCTCGGAAGGTGAGAGCATGGCCGGGCCTTCGCGCAGTGGCGGACGGCCGCCGTCCTTCGTCCGACGAGGCAGTCAGCCCATGAACAACTCGACGGGGTCGTCATCCCAGTCCTCGGCCTACTACTCGACGTCCACGTCCAGCTCCGTCTACTCGTCGGCAGAGGCGGCGGCGGCGGCTACTGCGGCCTTGCAGGACAACACGGGCTTCCACGCCATGGAGCGCTCCATCACTGAACAAGAGGCGCTGCTGCGCTCGCTGCAGAGCGAATACGCCAAGGTGAGCTTGGGGAGAGCACAGCAGCAGTCGCGCTCGAGCTCGCGGTTCCACGCTCAGCAGATGCGCAACAGCCGCTTGGCCGGCTGGAAGAGCTCGGAGCAGACGCCGCTCGCGCTCCCGGCCTCGTCTTCGTCCAGTCTGTACGACATCGACAGCGACTAGCAACGGAGTTCGTTCAGTTAGTCAGTCGATCCCTCGTGCATTTTCTTAGCTTATGAGAGAATTGCAGTGTTAACCGCCAACCGCAGTCCAAGCTGGAGACGGCCGGCCTTCAACCTTATAAATCCATCATTTCGCTGTCTTTATTCGGGAGATCATCAACGTTCTCTCTCGTTTGCAGCGGTAACAATGCCGGCGGCCGATCGCATCGTAACTGTGCGCTCCAGAGATTCGGCCGCACGCTGCCGCTCTTGGAATAGTTGGCTCGCTTGCTTTGCATTGATGTGCCGTTGGCTGCTGCCGGATCGCACGTGGATCAGGTCATGATGATTTGAGAATATGGCGACGTGGCAGTGGAGTCCGGTCATGCAATGGTATCTTGCAGAGAACCAAGGACACAACGTTCATGAGGTCAGCTATAAATATTGATCGGCGCATGGAACATGGAAAAGCACTGAGCGCCTTGGGTGGTATTAATACGTCTGGCTTGCTTGTGGAGTGGCGCTGGCCATTTTCAACGTCTTGCGGGGGTCTCGCTCGCCCATTGCAGTCTCGACGAGTCTCGATTGGCTTGAAGCCTTCGCCACAACTCAACTCGACGGCAGCAGCTCAACCCCAAGAGAAATCATCTATCCGAGCCAGAAGCATCATGTTCGAGAGCAACACCCTCTTGTATCACCCGAACACTGGAACGCCGAATGGCGACTTCGATAGCATCGACGCTATCGAGAACGGAGAGGGTCCGAGATACCCCGTTCTTCGGTCGGTGCCGGGGCCCAGGACGCGGAACTGGGGGGTACGCGGCGCACTGGCGCTGCTGGTAGTCGGCGCCGTGGTCTTCGCTGTCGTGGCGGTCGCTTTGACGAGCAGCTCGTCAGAAGAGACCGAGAATGCGACGACCAAGGACTCCGTCAGCCAAATCGTCGGCTCGCCAGTCGAACAGGGGACCACCAGTCTCGCTACGGACAGCGCGGAAGGCTCAAAGGACGAAGCAACGCCAGGATCCTCCGGTTCAACGAAGGAATCGATGGATGAATCCACAAAGACCGAAGCTACTTTGTCGTCTTTTGGCAGCTCGCAAGGTAGCTACAGCAGCGGATCCGAGTCCGATTCTCAAGAAGACGCAAGTGATGATCAGGACGCAGCTTCGACGACCGGATCATCGATGGACAACTCCATCGACGGATCCCTGGAGAGCTCTCTGGACCACTGGCTCGACGAATCCCAGTCGGACTCACAAAGTAATTCAGGTTCAACGGACGAGCTGATCGATGGCTGGAGTGCAGAAGCGGACGGTAGCGAGAGCAGCGAGTCGATCGACGCGTCCTACGACGGGTCAATGGAGGGCTCGTGGGCCGAGTCCGGATCAATGGAGGGCTCGTGGGCCGAGTCTGGATCAGGAGACAACTCGATGGCCATCTAGAGTCAACATTTGTCATTTCCTTTCATGTTGAAGCCATCTCTTCGAACCTATTAAGGCTTCGTGTTCACCCAATCCCATTTGGTGACGGTAGCGCTCGCTTCCGTGGATTCAAGTGTGCCGCAGCGAAATCACCCAAAATCCCAAATACTGACCGAGGGGTTAAGTTAACCACCGACACCTTTGAAAAACACGACGAGGATGGCGACGACCGGCGTGGCGAGGAACCTGCAGGCGGTGCGCGCCAAGGTGGCGGAGGCCGTGGCCAAGAGCGCGTGGAAACAGCAGTGCACGCTGGTGGCCGTGAGCAAGACGAAGCCTGTGGAGGATCTGCAGGAGGCCTACGACGCGGACCAGCGCCACTTCGGCGAGAACTACGTTCGTCCCATTGTCCGTTATATCATCGCGGCTTTATGTCACTTGCGCTAAGTCACTTTCGGCTGTGTGCGTCCGTGTCGGTTATATGAAATCCACTCGACAGATCCAGGAATTGGTGCAGAAGGCGCCGTTGTTCCCGGCAGATGTGCAATGGCATTACATCGGCCATATCCAGTCCAACAAGGCCAAGACGTTGGTGCGGGACGTGCCGAATCTCTTCATGGTGGAGACTGTGGACTCCATCAAGATCGCCAATGCGCTGGACAAGGCGTCGGCCGAGTTCCGGGACGCTCAGCTCCACGTTCTGGTGCAGATTAACACCAGCGAAGAGGAGCAGAAGTCTGGCGTGGCGGCGGAGGAGTCGCTGGAAGTGGCGCGTCACATCGAAGCGTCATGCGCGAACCTCAAGCTCGCTGGTTTGATGACCATCGGCCGCTATGGAGACACCACGTCCGAGTGCTTCGACCGCCTTGTGGCGTGTCGGAAGCGCATCGCTGAAGCGCTGGGGAAGTCCGAGACGGAGCTGGCTCTCAGTATGGGCATGTCCTCGGACTTTGAACTCGCGGTAGGTACTTCAAGTATAGTGAAAGCAAGCGAGATTGCAGCAGATGACTGATAGTATGTGTGTTTCGCCCTGTTCAGATCGCTTGCGGAAGCACGTACGTTCGCGTGGGCTCGACGATCTTTGGCGCCCGGAACTACGCCAAGCAAGGCTAGAGGTCAGTCAGTCTCCAGCTGCCTAGAAGACTGAATTCAACTGTGTTTCCAGCCTTAAAGCAGCTCAAATGCCAGCGCGGACTGGAGATCCAGGCCTCCGCTCTTGTTGTTCTCGGACCAAGTCGCCGCCGCACGCTTGGCGTGCTCTGTGGTCACGCATTCGACTGAGATTGAGGCTTCTTCCGTGTTTTGCTGGGGTTGCTGGCTGTCAAGTCGGTCCTTCTCCTGCCGCATGATGTCCTCCACATCGATGTACGTGGTCTCCGGCTCGTTCGGATACATTTCTCGCCACGTTTTGCCGGCGTCACGAGCCTTCTGCTGCATCTCCTCCACCTCCGCTCGCTTGTGTTTGCGTTTGGCCTCGGCCTCCTTCGCTTTCTGTTCGCGTTCGAGCTTGCGCTGCTCCAGAATGTGCATGGACATCATGTCTTTACGATGGAACCGATCTTCCGGCAGCTCTTCGTCCTCCAGCACTGGATCCCAACGCATTGCTGGCTTTGTAGCCGCTTCGTTTGAGTCAGCGTTGACCAGATGGAACATCTCCACCAAAGACTTGGTCGGCTTTGCTGCCTTGGCCCGGTCTTCAGTACCTGCCACCACTTCATCGTCTTCATTGAGCGCTTGAGCGAGCAGCCATGGCGCCGAACCACAGTCAGGACCGAGAGAGTCCCAGGTCTTATCGATAGCCAACGCTATCTCCAGCGTATTGTAGCTCCGGTCCAAGCGAATCCTCGCCGAATCCACCTCCACCGGATACGGAAGGAAGAGCTCTGATTGAAAGGCAGGGCAAAACACTATCAAATCAGCCACCGCCATCATCAACGCAAGGTAACGGGCGCGTACCTAAGTCATGGTGACCTCGGGCTTGGATGTTGAGGAGTTCGGGACGTAATTCCAGCTCCACGTCGCTGGCTGTCAGGACCTCAAGCTCGAAATCGATCGAGATCACTAATCGAGTACCCGCTCGTTGCAGAATTTCCGGTGATAACGGCGGTGTCAGCTTCTCGATGGCGCAATGCCTCGTGCAAATCCGACGTTCACTCGTTGAGTTGGCACTGCCGGACTCCTCGTAGATCTTGTAGCTCGCTGTGGCTGTCTTCTCTACGATGGCTTGAACTGGTGTTGGCTTGGCTGCTGTCACTGACCGCGTCTTGCTGCTTGGAGCCACCTCTTGAATGATCGGCGTCTGGGTTTTCCTAATGTAATGCTTCGGTGGCGGCAGCTCGCCTCGGTACGTCAGGCGAGGCAGCTTGTAGCGGCCGTCCAGCTTGATTTTATACTGCACGGACACTTTGTGAGTCATTTGCAATAGCTCGCAGGTGGCTCGTGTCCACGACGTACCTTTTGGTCGATGTACTCGATGGCCAATTCGCACACAAAGTTGCGGAAGGCGCCAGTCTTGTCCTGTTGGCAATCCTCCACGACTTTGCTATTCACTGCCACGTCGAAGGCCAGCGAGACTGCACCCTTCTTGTCCTTCACTTCGTGTGGCGCTCCCAAACTCAAGGGAACATGGACTCCCTGTCAAAGACACGAGCCATTAGATTGTAACGAAGAACCCAGCCAGATAATGACTGGAAGAGAGAAAGATTAACCGACCTCTTGCTCTTTGCCTTCGTCGTCCAGCCGCTTCTGCTCTGTGAACGACTGAATCTCATCGGCGAAGCAGACATTCACGAACACCTGCCCAGCCATCAACGCTCAATTCAGTCAAGGCTTCTGCTACCGTTTGCTCGTATACGAGCTGGCAAGTCAGTGATTCGTAGGCCAGACCTTCTTCTTGTTCTTCATGTCGGTCGTTTTGAGCACGAAGCCAGGCTGGACGTCGATGTACATCTGCCCAACAACCCGTCGAGTGACTACATGGTTAAGACTCCTGCAACAAACCAGAGCCACTGACTGGACTGACAGATCGACGTACCCCCTCGGGTGTGGCCTTCAAGCCGTCCGTCTCCATGACTTTGTCTCCCGGGAAGCGCGGCTTGAACTCTGTCGATAGCGGTGCCATGTCATGTCAGAGAAACATCACAATCTACACGATCCGCCATCCAAAGTGGCAACGAACCTGGCAGACTGTCGGGGGAGTTGGCTTTGCCATCGGCAGTCGAACTCTTGAGCATGTCGAACAACGCGGCGTCCGCATCGCCCTGCTGACTGCCAGTTGCTCCAGGCTGCAATCCTGCAGCCTGTAGCTGAGTCTGCATAGTCGCGATGAACTGCTTGTAGCCCTCGGGGTCCGTCTTCTCCATGTTGTCCAGCCACTAAAGGATCGATCGGCAAAATGAAGGTGTCAGAATCAAATCAAGCTGCCGTCCACAGAGAACAGCAAGCTACCAGACTGGAGGAGGGGGTACAGCACACGGCCACTTACGTCGGCGTACTGCTCCATGGCCGCATCGTCCATGGGAGGCGTCGACATCGCTGCTCGACGCGAAGAGGCACGGCCGGTTTGGGGAATGCTCCTCTGGCAAAGAAAGGATACGCTTTTTCGATGGAAAACGAGAAGAACCGAGGGTCATTCGATAAGTACGATATACTGTTACATAGGTCTATTTTCCACAGTAAATGCATCGTCGTATCAACCTTTAACCCATGCTGTTCCATAGAATTATGCCACAAACAAGTGTCAAAAGCCTCACTCCGATCACGCAACAACAGAGATGGAAGAGAGAGGAAGATGGCGGGGGATGCTGTGGATTCGACTCGTTCTTTCATTTTGCCCGCCTCGTGGGGGTTACGACTTGCCTGCATGTGGCTTGGAGCCATCTCGGCAGTGCGAGACTCGCCTTGACACACCTCAATCAAACCAGCGCGACCCGCCACGAAGCTCCTGTTGCTGCTGGCGAAGCGATGCAACGCGCAACTCTTACATCAGGTCCACGAACGGCTGCGCCGCCATGGTGATGGGAGAGGTGCCCTTGGCCTTGAGGGTGTAGCCGGCCTTGGGCTGACGCGGCACGCGCTTGATCGCCGCGCGCACGCCCGTGGTGCGAGCCTCTTTCTTCTTCAGCTCGTTCTCCTTGACGCGGGTCAGGAAGCTCAGGCGGCACTTGGACTGGTGCACGTGCTCGACACGCACGTTGATGTGCTTGTGGATGATGCGGTTGCCCACGATCTTGTTCACGCGCACGCCGACGGCGCGCTTGGTCACGTTGAACACGCGGCCCGTGCGGCCGTGGTAGAACTTGTGCGGCATGCCCTTCTGCACGGCGCCGTTGGCCTTGATGTCCACGTAGTCACCCACCTTGAAGGTGCGCAGGTACGTCGACATCTTGATCATGCCCGACTGACGGAACGGGCGCGCGAACATGTCGCGCGTGCGAGCGCGGTAACCGAAGGAGTGCGGCATCTTTGAAGACTAGACTGCTCAGCATCCACACCAAAGCACAGCACCACATACGACGTCAGAACATCCGCCACGGCCAGTGCTTAGACTCGGCTTCTCTGCGGCCCAACAGCGGGCGAGTGGGACAGTTGAAGCGGGACGAAGGAGCCATCGATCGTGCGCCGCCAGCGCTGCGGTCGCCTCTCACGGCTCGACGCGATCGACGCGATCGACGCGATCGAATCCAGTGCCTGTTGGGCCCTTCGCGTGGGCTGCCGCCTCCCCCGCCGTCTGTACTAGCTTCCCGTCCCGCTCCATTGGTCCCACAGCCGCCGGCGTCGGCTGCAGAGGCCCGTACAGAGCCCGAAAGCTGCTCGCTTACCTGCAAAAGTCGAACGAGACAAGAAGAACTGGGTTTCCAGGCGCGGCGATGAGGCGCTCGGGGTGGCTCAAGAAGCGCGAAACTATTGGCCGCGGAGGCGCCAGCATACAAACTGCAAGTCAACGGCATTCTCAACCAATCACCAGCCGTCCGTGCCGTGTTAAGTTCGAGTCGCTGGAAAACGGGCTCAAACCCAACCCGTATGTTTGGGCCGAAACCCATTTTGAGGGAATGTGAGGGGGTACGATTGGCTCGGAATAGTGCGCCCTGAGGGTACGAGTTACGTCGCGCCATAAAGATGGATACACTGAGGGGATACACTGAACGCGAGGAGGTCTGTATTGAATCTTTCGTGCCATATGCGACGTGTGAAACTTAGCATCTTCCAACTCCAAAAATCCCGCATGCTGCGATCTTTCCCATCCAATCGACAATCGTTCTGCTGACAAGCTGAGCAATCGCTGATTGGAAGTGCGGTGACCCCTTCCAAGCCGTCAGAAGCTGCGCTGCTCCCCAAGATGAAGGTGGTGGCGCTCGTGAGCGGCGGCAAGGACAGCTGCTACGCCATGATGGAGTGCGTGCGCTACGGCCACGAGCTCGTGTGTCTGGCGCATCTGCATCCGCCGGCGGAGCTCAGCGCGGACGCCGCCGAGATCGACTCGTTCATGTTCCAGTCCGTGGGCCACAACGTGGTGGCGCTCATGGCCGAGAGCATGGAGCTGCCGCTGGTCACGGGCGCCATCACGGGCACGGCGCTCAAGACGGACATCGACTACCACGTGACCACGGCGGGCGACGAGGTGGAGGACCTCTTCCGTCTGCTGGAGGACGTGACGTGCCAGTTCCCGGAGGTCAGCGGCGTCTGTACGGGCGCCATCTTCTCGTCTTACCAGCGTAACCGCGTGGAGAACGTGTAGGTTTCTGCGGCTGCATTGCTTGGGTGGTGTGACAATGGCGACATGGTGTAGATGGTGACAATAGCGGTGTATTTGGTGGTGCGTTTGCGACAGATGCTCGCGACTGGGACTCACGTCGCTCGGGTACTTGTGGCGGCGCGAGCAAGCACCACTGCTGCAGGAGATGATCGACTCGGACATGGAGGCGATCCTGGTCAAGGTGGCGTCCATTGGTCTACTGCCGCACAAACACCTGGGCAAGACCATCGCCGAGCTGCAGCCACAACTCATGACGCTGGTACGGAGTCGCTGCCTTCCCTTTCTGGATCTCAATAGGAATGAGGAAGATGGCAGCTCCTGATTGGCGTGCATCTGTGTGTGAACAGCAAGAGAAGTACCAGCTGAACGTGTGTGGGGAAGGCGGCGAGTACGAGACGCTGACACTGGACTGCCCGCTCTTCAAGAAGCGCATCGTCATGTACAGCCAGCCCTCCAGTCTCCCTTGTCTTCGTTGCTGACCTGGCGAAGGCCTAACGATGCGTCTGTGTCTTGTGCTCCCCCTTCTCGAAGCGATGCGTGCCATACGGTGCTTCATTCCGACGACTACGTGGCTCCCGTGGCCTTCCTAGCCATCGACAAGTGCCATTTGGAGGACAAAGCGCCGCCCAATCCATCTCAACTGGCCTCGCGTCTCCCGCCGTCTGCTCCTCCATCGCCTCCAGCAAGCACAAGAACCACCCAAGTCCACAAACCTGCCGTCGTGCTGGCACGGTCTTCCCCAGACGCGCGGGTCTTCGCGCCCAAGTTCGGCCAGTTCCGAGACCAGCTCTGTCTGGCAGGTGTCATGAGCTCCAAAGCGGGTGACGAGGTGCTGTCACTCGAGGACGAGATGGCCGACGTCGTCGCGCAGATCAAGGCCACTCTGGCCGGCGAGGGACTGACGCTGGGCGACATCTGCTTCCTGCACTTGTACGTGCAAGACATGGCCACGTTCACGCAGATTAACGACGAGTACGTCCGGTACCTGGGTCAGAACCTGCCGCCGTCCCGCAGTTGTGTGGAAGTGGCGGCTCTGGCCAACGTCCCGGCCCGGGTGCTCGTGGACTGCTTCGCTTTGCGTGGCAGTGGCGCCCAGAAGCTGCTCCCATTGCGTGTGCGCCGCGATGTGTTGCACGTGAAGAGCATTTCGGCCTGGGCGCCGTGCTGTATCGGACCGTACAGTCAAGCCAACGTGCTGCATCGCGCGCTGATCCTGCTGGCCGGTCAGATCGCGCTGCTTCCACAGACTATGGAGCTCGTGGGCGTCGACCACGCCGCTCAGACGGCGCAGTGCTTCCGGAACGCATGTCGTGTGCTCGAAGCGCTGCAGTCGAATCTGCGCCACGTGTGCTCCGGTGTCATCTACACCACCGGAGCCACGAACGACCCCTTGGCTCGGGAGCGGCTACTTGCCGATTGTTATCGCAAACTCGCCACCAATGCTGAGCTTCCGGACGAGTTCGAGCACGTCGAAGACAGCGACGAGAGCGACGACGACGTGGACAAGAGTGAGGAACGCGTCAAGTTCGTCAAACAGACTCCGTTGCTGGTCATTCAGCTGTCGCGACTGCCGCGCAATGCGCTGGTGGAGGTGGAGCTGCAGGCGCTCACGCACATGGCGCTCAAGTATCTCGCGCCACGGAGCTCGACGTGTTCCAGCCAAGCGGGGAACCTGCGCTTCGAACGCCAGCACGCCATCATCCCTCGCGCCTTGTGCCAGATCATGGTCACCGCCTCGGTCATCAGCCAAGAGCAGCAGTCGAAGCGACTGGTGGCCAAGATCGTGGCCAAAGGAATCTGGAAGTGCGTGCTTGAGAGCCTGGTGAAGGCGCTGCTTCCCTGGGACCGCGTACTGCACGTGCGCATCTTCTACGTGGCCACGGCCTTCGCGAGCGAACTGGAGCTGGCCATGGCCTGTCGGGACGCCGTCGCGGTAGGCAAATCGCAGCGCTTGCCGGCCATGACGTTCGTGCCGGTGGATGGGATCCAGAGCGACGCGCAAATCGCGCTCCAGGTGACGGCGCAGGACCTGGACAAGCTCGAGACCGAGCTCTGGCTGCACAAGCAGATCTAGACGTCGACCTGTCGACCACGACAGCGATCGCAGGCACACGTACCACAAAGAGAGAGAGAGAGAGAAATGCAAAACCCCACCTGAACCCCAACGCGCTTGCTGGCTTCGTTACTTGCTTGCGTCTTGGTGAAAGAATCTCCGTCGCAGCCACAATCCCCCGTCTGTCGCCTGTTTGCTGCTGTTCTCTTGCCGTCTAATGCCGTCGCTTGTGTCGAGGATCACTACCAGCGCCGCTGCCAGTCGACTCGTCGCGGCCTTTACGCTTGCGAGAGTCGCGGTCCCGAGATCGCGAGCGTCCGCCTCGATCTCCGCGATTACGACCTCTTGGATCCGCGTCCTGGTCCGGCGGTCCGCGTCCTCCTCCTCGGCTGTCACGGTCGCGAGGTCGGCCGCGATCGCGCTCACGTTCACGCTCACGTCCTCGCTCTCTATCGCGGTCACGGTCACGATCGCGGCTCCGGTCCGTTGACCCGGCGTCCTTGGACCCAGACGCCTCTCGACTTCCGCTGGATCGCGGGTCTTCGCGTCTCGGCCGCGAACGAGATCTGGAGCGATCGCGACTGGCCTCTCGGGACCTTCCGCTGTGTCGAGACATGCTGCGGTCTTCGCGGTCATCCCTGCCCTTCCGACCGCGATCGTCGAAGCCTCCGCCTCGGCCTCCAGCGCCTCGCCCTCTGCCTCCACGGTCCTCCGGGCCGCCCATCCAGGGCGCCCCTCTTCCAGGCCCACCTCCCCATGGAGCACCCATCGGAGGTCCTCCACTCCAGTTCTGTTGCATGAACGCTCCTGGAGGAGGACCCATCCCAGGGTGCCAACCTCTTGGCGGCTGCCCCATGAAGCCTCCCGGTGCCCCACGTGGCGCCCCGCCGCCCATGGAAGGCGGCATGCCAGCCTTCGCCCCGCTGCCCCATTCTCCAGAAGGCCGGATGCCATTCCGATCAGCTGGGTCGCTTCCCGTCGACTCGGGCTTCATCTGCTGGCCTGGGAAGCCACGAGGCGGCATGCCTCCTCCTCGCCCCTGCTGCATCTTGTCATCACGGCCACGCATCGCTTGCTGCTGCGTGGCTGCCGACACAGCCTGACGCGCCGCCTGCTCGCGCGATCTCTCCAGAGCGAGCTCACGACGCAGTCGCAGCTGGCGGGCCGCGTACTCCCGCCAGCTGTGCTCGTCGAAGCCGTAGTTGAAGTAATCCGAGATGTCCACGCCCGGCTTGCGCCACGGCCGATCCTCCAGCATGTCGATGTCCACGTCGAAGGCCGTGCGGCGTCCGCCGAAGAGCGCCATGTCGTCCACGCCGCCGTCAGCAGCCGAACCGCCGTGGTCCCCTGGCTGGCGAGCGCCGGCCATCGCCGCGCTTGTCGAGACGCCGGTCGCGCCGTGTGGCGCACCGCCAAAGCTGCCGCGAATGTAGCGGTTGCCGCCGCCCGTGAACCGCAGCGTGGGCTTGCCGGATCCATGCGCGTTGCTCAGGACAATGGCCACGTCTTCGTCGTCCTCATCTTCTTCGTCGGAATCTGCCGTGGCTGAATCGCTGGGTTTGGAGATGGCTTTCGCACTTGAAGCTGAAGCGGCAGCAGTGGAAGCAGCAGCGGAAGCAGCAGCTGCAGCCGCCTGAGACGTCGCCGACGCGTTCAATTGGATGGACACGCCGCCGTAGAGCTCCTCGTCCTCGTCTTCCTCCTCCTCCTTCGGCTTCTCGGCCTCAACTTTGACCGTCGAGCCGTTGGTCTCCCAAGCGGCAAGGGACTCCTCCGTCTTCGCCTCCTCCTTGGCGCTGAGGCCGCCGGCCCGAGACGTTACCAGCACGTCTTCTCCAAACTCCTCATCCTGCATAAACGGCAAGCCGAGGGTTGAATGAGCTTTATCGGACAAGATATTGGATGAGAATGGGGGAGAAGGGTATGCATGGAGAGCACGACACGCGCTCTTCCGTTCTATACACGTCTCACGCGCGCTCGATGTCTACCAGCAGAGACACAGCGCGTCAAACGCGCACCCCACAACACTCACCTCCATACTCGTCCCGCTGCTTTCCGGATATGAATCGCTCCACATTCGAGCGCGAAGACATTTCAGCCAGTATTAAGGTTGCATACGATAATTGTGTTGGAGTCCACTATTACGATCTAGCACAGTACGTCTCCCTCAGTATAAGGTCGGTTTCCTCCATTTACGTCGCAGACGACTTCCAGGAAGGAGGCCGGTTCGAGACCCTCGCTCTTCCTCCTGGACGGGGCGGACAGGCTGCAGACGATGGCGGCGGCGCGCTCCGTGCTGCTGAGCGACATCCAGAGCGTGCTGAGTCTGGCGCGGCGACGCCATGGCTACTTATTGACGGGCACGGCGAGCCAGAAGGCCAAGCAGGTTTGGACTTCCTCGAGTCTCCTCCCCCTTCGTGTGGCTTGTTGTTGATCGATTCCGTCGTGCTGATGCTGTTTGGGGTGCAGGACGGCCAACTGGCGATCTTCCAGAGCTTCGCGCTGTTGCGGGGGCGGCTGGTGCGCTCGGAAAGTGCGTGAGAATGCTGAGGCTCCTCCCTCTTTGCTGCTGTTCGATGGTTAATGAGGGACTTGCAATGCTATATGAACAGATATGGCGGAGTTGTCGCCGGTGAATGTGGTGCGGCCGTTTCTGGACGTGATCCGCCACGAACACGCCAGCAGTACTGTGACGGGCGCGGCGTTGCAGGCGATGGAGAACTTCCTGCAGACGTGGCCGTGGGCCGAGGTGAAGGACCAGAACGCGGCGGCGGACGCCGTGTCGGACATCGTGGATGCCGTCAGCCACTGCCGCTACCAGGAGACAGGCGCCGAGAGCGACCAGAACGTGTTGGCGCTGGTCGTGCACGTCCTGCACGCCGTGGTCCGCTCGCCCTGCGGCTCCCGACTCTCCGACCACTCCATGTGGCAACTCGTCGAGTCGCTTTACGCGCTCAGCCGCGCCAGTCGTTACGATGTACGCGGCGCTCGCCTTCTCTGCCTGTTTCTGTGCTGCTTGACGTCTTGTAACCGGCCACTAACGCATGTGCATTCCCCTCTTCGTAGCCACACATCACGCTGCCGCTGCGATCGACGGCCACGACGTTTCTGCATGACACGGTGGCCTTCATCTTCTCCAATCCAGCGATCTACTCAGACGCGATGGCCCCAGCTGCAGCTTCTTCGTCAGGAGCATCCAGATCAGGCTTTGGCTTGCCGTGCGCCGTGAAAATCGTGGGGTTTCTGTGTCAAAAGCTGCACCAACGCAGCGTTGCACCGCCTTCCATCGCGTCCGGGGCTCCTGTCGCTGCTACGGGCGGCACATCAAGCAGACGCGAAGTGTTCTTGTCGTTCAGTCTGTTGCAGCGCGCTCTGATCGCCTGTGACGCCGACCTGATCACGGGCGTGCCGTCTCTCATGCTCTTCATCAAGGACGACCTATGCAGCGCCATCTTGCGGTACTGCCGCCTCGGGTACGAAGCCGAAGGACGGACGCTTTGCTCTGCTTTGGTCGTCTTTCTTGGTTCTCTGACGCCTCGTGTATTGCTTTCCATGACGCAGTGCCTGCTCGGAGCTGAAGATCCCCGTCGTGTGTCTGGAGATCATCCGATTGCTGTGGTCCAAGCTCCGCTCGGAGCTGAAGATGCAGGTCGAAGCGATCTTCAATGGCGTGTTTAGCCACACGTTGCATTGGACCATCGCGAATCTGGACGTGAGCAACCCGAATTTCCCGCGGGGAAGCGACGTCACCCCTCCTACGTCAGCTGCAGCAGCGGACGGTCAAGCCAATGAGAAACCTGTCGTGCTGGTGGACGCCGCGCTCGAGGAGTTTTCAGGAGAGATGATGTCCCAGAGTCGGCTGTTCAGCATATCGTTCGAGATTCTGGACTGCCTGGTCGATTTGCTGGCGGAGGCCACGCTGCTGCCGGACTTGTACGTGAATTACGACTGCGACGGGAACCGCTGCGACCTCACGCAGAACCTGTTCGAGCTGCTCTCGCAGGTTGCCCAGCAGTCGCACGTCGCCTGCTTCGAGTCCCATGAGGAGGCGCACTTCCTATGGGCGCAAGCGATTGGAGAGATTGCACTCCGCGGCATGTTCAACGCTCTATACGTCGTGTATCTGCGTACAGAACAGCAGCAGCCGAAGATCAACTCGATTGCGGCTGGAGGGGACAGCGGCGGCACGCCAAGCGACGACGAGAGTCACGACGACACATTGCTGGTGGATCAGGAGGAGCAGCCGCGACCGGCAGATGCCGCTGGTTTTGCCTCTGCGGACGTGCTCTTCAAAAAGCGCCAACGCAAGAAGTTCTTTCAGCATGGCATCCAGGAGTTCAACCGCAAACCGCTGGCGGGGATCAAGTACTTGCAGCAGAACACGTTCCTGCCCACGCCACTGGATAGCTCGTCACTCGCGACGTTCCTCCGCTCGCTCCCTCAAGGACTCAACAAGAACGCAGTGGGCGTGTACCTTGGTGCAATGGGCAAGGAAGTCAAGGGGTTCGAGAAGACTGAGATCCACGAAGCCGACACGATGGACTTCCATCGCGACGTGCTGACCAACTTTGTGCGCTCCTTCAACTTTGAAGGCGAAAGTATCGTCACTGCGCTTCGTATGTTCCTGGCGAGCTTCCGTCTCCCCGGAGAAGCCCAGCAGATCGATCGGATCCTGAATACCTTTTCACTGCAAGTGTACGAGCAATGCCGCGAGCGGTTCCTCATGGCGTCGGTGGACGTGGCGTACCTGCTCTCCTTCAGCTTGATCATGCTCAACACGGACCTGCACAACCCGAACATCCGCGGCGATAAGAAGATGAAGCTCGGAGACTTTCTCAAGAACAACAAGAACTACGGGCAAGAAGTCTCCAAGGGTCAGGACTTACCGGATGATTTCCTCACGGAGCTGTACAACACGATCGCGAAGGATGAAATCAAGACATTCGAAGACGGCGGCAAGCATGGGGAAGTGACGAGCGATCGGTGGAAAGACCTACTGAACCAGGCAGAGAGCGATCCCCGCAACTCGCGGCTGATTGTGCACCACCCATCGCTGCATCTCCGATCGTCTAGCACTCCCCGAGCGCTGGGGACAACACGAGTCGTATCGTCCCCACTGGCTCCAGATGTCATGCGCACGATGAAGCCTGCACGACTGGCAAAGAGCGCGTCAAGTCCCGCAAAAAATGGTTTTGCAACGACATCCCCATCGAAAGACAGACCTGAAGAGCAGAGCGACGCCCCCAACGAGTTCGTGCCGCTCGACGGCTCTTCTGGGAACCAGTACGACCGCCACATCTTCGAGTTGATTCAGCAGAACCTCGTGCGCGCCTTCGCCAGTGTCTTCCAGCAGTTCGTGGAGGACTCGAATGCGAAAGATGCCGGGCGTGGTGGAGACCTCTCTTCGTTGGCTGACGGCGATTACGCTGGCACCTACGTACCGCAAAAGAGCACACTGCAACTGGCCTGCAATGGCTTCGTGCTGTGCGCGGCGGTAGCTTCCCATTTGTCGCTGATGGAGCATTGCAATGCGCTGTTCGTCCGCCTCTGCAAATACACGGCGCTGCTGTCGTCGGAGATCTATCCTGCCGGATACAACGGCCGCGAGAATGGCATCTGGATGTACTGCAACAACCAGAGCGCGCCAGTCGCGACTGCGGCAGTGCTGAAGCTAGTCAGTACGTGCAGCTTGTCGCTGGGGAGCCGCTCGTGGAAGTATTTCTTCCACGTCGTGAGCGGGTTGCGCGAGTTCCATGTCCTGCCGACGCGGATTCTGCATCCTCGCGAGGAGCTGAACTTGGAGCTCATGACGTCCGACGAGCGGCTGGAGTTCATCGATCTCGTGTACCAGAACAAAGAAGAACTGGAGCGGAAGATCGCGCTCAACGCGCAGGATCTGGACGGAGACAGCGGCAACAACGGCGGCTTTTTCAGCGGTGTCGCGTGGTTGCTCTCGGCCTTGGATTCCAACATTGGCGGGTCAGTCTCTGGTGCTTCGGCGCCGTTGAAGTCGCACCTTTCGCCTGGATTTGAGCAGTACCAACTGAGTCCGGCGGAGTTGGCCTCGCATACCGAGGACCTTGTGATCGAGGGGAGACAGCCGCGGAAACAGATCGCTGATGGCGAACATGACGCGCGAGGTGAGTTTGGTACGGACGAGTGGATTCGAACCACGCTGCAGCCGTACCGTCTGGAATTCCTGATCCAAGATGTGGCCAGCTTGCCGTCTCGCGCCTTGGCCGAGGTCATCGAGGCGCTGCACGACGAGATCCTCCAGGCGTTGAGAGGTCCCGAGGAGAATCCGCCGCAAAAAGACCGGAAGAAGGTCACGAAGCTGGCGCTGAGTCAAGGGGGATGCGTGCTGTTCGAGCATCTGCTGAGTCAGGTGATCTCGCTGAGTGGCTCGCTCTTTGACGGCGGCGCGGACGACGAGGATGGCATCTCCGCGGTGCTGGAGGCGCATTACACCCAAATCCTGGAGTTTTTGCGACCGGTCTTGCTCACGAATTCGAGTCTGAGCGGGTTGACGTATGAAAACGCGTGCTTCCTGCTGCAGAAATCCATCAACGGACTGTTTGCGTGGGTGACGCGCACTCGCAACGACGCCTGCGGGTTGCTGTTGGTGAACTTCTTGGGCAGTTTGATGGAAATGAGTGGCGACGACGAACTGATTCGGCCGTTCCTGACTCCGATCATGGGCGGACTGGATCGATACGTGGCCCTGGTTCAGCCGATGAATCTGCACTACACGCGCATGGACTGGTTGACGATCTGCAATCTCATCAGCTGGTCGGTGGGCATGCCGCATGCCGCCTCGCATGCCTTCGGGCTACTTGAACGGCTCGTGACGGAGAAGATCTGGAACGTGGACGGGAATGAGATCCTCATCAGCGATTGCTACACGAAGATGATCATGTTCGCGATGAAGCCCCGCGATCCGCACGATACCTGGGCACCGTCTCGACCCATCGATCTGCTGCTTTTCATGTTTGATACCCTTCGACCCGACGCGCCGAACTATGTCGAAGAGCGCTTGCGTTTCTTGGGCGGGATGGCGATCGTCTCGAGGCATTTGCTGCTGAACCAGATCACGCAGGAGCTATCCAATGAGCTGGTGGTGAAGGCCATCGAAGGGTTGAAGCACATGCTCCGTGAGCACAGCGGCACCGAGCAGTCCTTCAAGGCGACGGCGTGGCTGGACATTTTGCGCTACGGACTCGTTCCCGTCGGGTTTGACCTTCTCAATGGCAAGTCAGCGAAGAACTCGAGCGCGACGCTGCAGTTCGGGGACGATGAGGAAGAGACGAACTCGTCCTTCCTGTACTACCGTCGGCAATTGCCTTCCGACGACGATGGGAGCTCGATGCAACACCCGAATGGAGCCCACATGCACCGAGATGTGAAGGGCCACACAACGCGGCGACGACGGCCGTCGACGATGAAGGACCCGCTGGCCTTGCGGCCGCATGTGGTGGTGGTGCAATTGCTGTCGCTCGTGGTGTGCGAGGAGCTGACGAAGCTGCTGGCCTGCTCAAAGTTTCCGTCAGTGTGGGAGGATGTGGTGGAGCTGCTGGTGGGTCTTCTGGAGCACACCGCCATGGAAAACCCCTCGTCTACGAGCGACGGAGCTGCGAGTGGCGAAGTGCTGATCGCGGCGCTGGAGCGACGAAGCGTTCTTTCCGCACACGAGGAAATCCTCGAGCATGGCAAGGGCATCGTGCGTCGCCTCACGGTCTTGCAGGATGGCGCCGAGCAGCAAGTCGACGGGCAGGAAGGAACTGCCGATGTCGGCGGAGCTCAGCAGCCGCATGCTCTGGTACATGTGCTGGTGGAGCAGTGCCACGCACACCCGGGCTTGTTTGAGCAGCTGTTCCCTTCGAAGGACGACGCGGCGTCGACGGGTGAGCAGACCCCGCCAGTTGAGGAAGTAGATGGAGCAACCGTCGAGGAGCACGACAGCGACGAAGCGAGCTAAATAGGCCGCGATTGCCTGACAACAACGTAGCTGACCATGGAAGTATTCATTAGCGAGCAAGATGGAAATGCGAAACTATGCAGATACTGATTGGTTCGGTCGATGCGCAGCTGATGGGCACGACGTTGCAGCCACTGGTTGCCTCTCACGTTAGGTTGTGGGCCGAACAGCACTGCTGTTGCTGTCGGACGTAGAACCCTGCGAAGCCAGCAGACTCACAGCCTCGTCGGCCTTGGTGTAGGCGGTCATAATCTTCTCCGAGAAGCACTGCGTGAACATCTGCGTCAGCTTACTGACGACCGCATCCTTCAAGTTGATATCGTTCTGCTCCATCGCCATGTCGCACAGCTTCTCCGTGATGTCCACGAGCAGTCTCAACTGAAGGCAGCAGCAACACAAGTTAGTCGACAAGGCTGACCACATGAAGGCAACACAAGCAGGGGATCTGCAACCCACATACCTGCTCACTGGCACGAGTGACACTTTCTTCCGTTCGTTTAGCTGCGGGATTCGATTGCGCGCTCCCCGCACGCGTCCCCGATACTGCCTCCGGTTTGCGACTTTCGGCGTCTGTGTCGTCCTGGTGTTGATTCGTGAGCTGCGAGTTTTTCCCTTGGTTCGTTGCAGCAGCCCTCTTCTCCAACAGCTCAATCGCCTCCTTGACGTGTCCTTGCAGGAGGTTCATCTGCTGAACGCTCTCCGTGCAATTCGCATTCACATGCGACGACAGATGGTCGAGGCATTTATGCGCATTTTCAAGCTCGACCGCCAGCTTCTGCGTCTCCGCCTTCGCCGCCAAGCGCTTCTTGTTGGAGTCGTCAATCTCGCGCTTCGCCGCAGCCAACTCCTTTGCGCGTTGCTGGAGTTTCTCGGATTCTTGAACAGTGGCAAGGGTGTGCTTCAACGTGGAGATTTCGTCATTTAAGCTCTGGAGCGTGGACGCGCTTTGAGCAGCCTTCTCGTTGCTTTCCTCGCGAAGTTGCTGTCGCTGTTGCTCGTTTTCCACGTTGCGCTGATTGAGCTCCATACGAAGTCGATCAACTTCAGTCTGCAAATCGTTTTTGGTGTCCAGCAGGTGGGTCTTCTCGCCGACAAGCGATTGCACGAGCGCCTTCGCCTTCTGGCGCTTATCGGTGTTTTCCTTGTTGATCGCCTCGATTGACGCCGCGAGCTCCTGATTCTTCTTCTCCAGTTGCGCGCACCGAGTTTGCAAGTCCTTCGCGATCTCTTCCGCCTTCTGGTATTCGGCAGTGGCGGAATCCGAGCGTTGACGCTGATCAGTGCTGTCGGACTTGAGGACGCTGTGCTGCATCTGGAGGTCCGCCATTTCCACGCTCCACTTCTTCATTTCAGCTTTCAACGTGGCCACTTCCGCATCCCTTTCTGCCACCGAATCAGTGAGCTGGACGTTCTGTCGCGTGATTTCTTCGATACGATCCTGGGACTCCTGATACTGCTGCTTGATGGTTTGAAGCTCTCCAAGCTCAGACTGCACTTCCGCAATCAAACTGTCGCTGCGACTTCTTCCGAGGTTGACCTTTTCGTACAGCTGCGACATCTCCGAGAGTTTCGATTCCAGCTCGGCACATTTACCACAGGAAAACGCCGCCAGTTCGTCGCACTTTGCCTGCAATTGACTCTGAAGCCCAGCAATCTCACCTCGGTATTCGATCACCTTCGATTCGCTGTCGTCTGCTCTCTGGCGGTAGTTCTCCGACTGCTCAAGCTGGAAATCTTTGTCGGAAAGCTGCTTCTGAAGGTGCTTGTTCTCGATCTTGTGCTGCTCCAGTTGATATTCCAGTTCTTGGTTCTTTGCCGCCGCGGCTTCGAGCTGGCCGGACTCCTCCGTCTTGTCTCGACTCTCTTTCAAAGTGCTCAACGCGTTTTCAAGCTCCCGTTCTCGAGATTTCAGCGAGTCGACTTCCTCTTGTAAGCGGCAGCGCTCTTCGTCCTCTGAAATGCGAAGCTTCTCTAGGTCTTGACGGGATCGTGCAGCTTCCTGAGACGACTGCAAAGCTCCAGCTTCCACGTTTTGCAATCTCTCACGTATGACATCCACTTCTCTAGTCGCGGAATCCAACTGGACTTGCAGAGCCATGACCTCCTCGTCGCTATGGGCAGGAACTGACATCAGCTCGATCAAAGGGCCTGTGTCTCGAGCACGCTCAGCGGCAGCGGCGGCAGCAGCAGCGGCTTCCGCCAAGGTCAACGACGCTGCTTGTTGCTGCAGCTGCACCTCCAGCTCGTGCGTCTTGTGTTGCTCCGCCTGCAACTTCAAGTTCATGGCGTCAGCGAACGACTTGGCACGCGCCTTGAGCTCGTTCTCGTGAACAGCAGTCTCCTTCTTCAGCTTCTCAATCTCATCCGAAAGGCGCTGATGATCCGCTGACCCATTCTCTGCGGTTGGCGTCGGCGTCGGCGTTGGCGTGGCCACTGCGGTTGACTGCTGCAAGCGATGCTCGAGAGTGACCACCTTCTGCTTCTCCTCCGCCAGCTGGCCGCGCATGTTGTCCACGAACGCCTTCGTCTTCGCCTTCAGCGCATTGAGCGCCTCTTCCTTCGCATGAACTTCACTTCTCAAGCGAGCAACCTCGCCTGCCGCATCTGCAGGTGATGCTACGGCTTCCATCGCTGCCGTGATCGTTTACGATGGTTTCTTTCGCTCTTGTTCTTGTTTCGTCGTCCGTGACTCGCGCTGCTCCCGCCGGCTTCTGTGCGATAGGCGAACTGCTTGTTTGTGCTTCTCTTTCCACCAAGCGAGCTTGCGAGATGCCAATCATGCGGTGAGAAGCGCCAGAAATACACCACGAGAAGCGCATTTTTAGCCGGGAAACAAGCATGATGTGCGAGGCAATCAAGCATCGAAGGGCTCCCCAAGAATAGCGGCCGCGCGAGGATATGCAGCTTTCTTACCGTTGCGTGCCGTTCGTTCGTCTGGTCCCATAGCCATAGATGCCCATCAGTAAGGCGCACACGCGTCATGCTTGCAGCATGCATGCTGGCATATCCGCGCGCAGAATGCGGTGCAGGCCCAAACTTCAATCTCCGAGAACCATCACTCTGTTCCTCCTATTTTGCCAGGACAGCCGCTCAGCATGCATTATTTGACAAAATAGCAACCGAACTACAAATAGTGTCTTTAAATGGGCAGTAAGCTCCTGTAATTACAGTTTGCACTGACACTCTGATTCGCATTCACCCTCGCTTTACCAGCACCTGTCTTTATTCTTTGGTGGCCCAAAGGTGACTAAGATTGAGTTGTCATGCTGGGGTTTGAATGGAATATTCGTAAACTCAGGTTCTACAAAACCCTACCGCATTTAGCCGAACAAAAGCCTCCTCGAGGATTTCCTCACAGAAACACAGAACGATAGGCAGAAGCGCTAACCTTTCGAACCGGTACCGCATAAGCGTCCATCGCATTCACTTACCTCCCATGGACGCGAGCGGCGTGGTGGGTCCTGGCGGCGGCGGACTGGTCGGCGACGTGCACGGCAACAGCGGGGACATCGACTCGCTGCTGTCCAACGACCCGGACGTGGGCGAGAAGGCGCGTCGGCTGCTGGAGCCGTACGAGCGCCACCGCGCGCACGACCTGCGCGCCGAGTGCTATCGGCGCGGCATCCGTCCCATTAAGAAGGGGCCTCACGCCAACGACAACAAGAACGGTTATATATTATTGCTGCGTAAGTACGACGGCACACCAGGCGCCACCAACGGACTGCCGCCGCTTCGTGACGACCAATTGGACAAGCGTGACGACGACGAAGACGACGACGACGACGACGGCAGCGGCGGCTCTGGCGGCATGGGCGACAGCGACGGCCAGGTATCGGGCGGAATGGCCACCAAGCGGAAGCTGCCGACGCCTCCGCAGACAACAGACGCCGGGACGCCGACCGGAGGCGACCTGCAGGGTTTTTACGAAGGCGGCCAGGCGGGATTGGTGCCCGTGTTGCCGATGCAATACCCGGCGAATCTGGGGAAGCCGTCCGCCAACCCGACCACAGACCTGGAGATCTTGAGCGGAATCGCCAACACATACACGCAGAACGTGGCGGGCGACGGCCAGTTGTGTGGGAACTGCCGGACGGTGGTCACGGACCAACTGATGGAGTCCATCCGGCTGGGCAAGACCAAGATGCAGCTCCAGGAATGGCACAAGCTCACGGAGCAACGTGATCGCGACACGCTGCATCTCAAGGAAGTGTTGAACGTCCTGAGCGACTTGCGGAAGGCCTATCGTGAGGCCCAGGCGGACGGCATCAACCACGATCTGCTCGTAGAACTAGAGGACGACCTGGCGTTTTTCCAGACGCTCAAGGAACGGACAAAGGAACGCATGCGGCAGGCCATGCAGGAGGCGCACGAACGTGCGGCCAACAAGGGCAACGTCACGGCCTAATGCACACAATAGCCCAACACGCAAGCTCTCTATCGTCAACCTAAGAACGATGTTTGTTGCTGTGTACAGATCGGAAGACGAGCAGACAGGTGCGTCGGTAGGTGCGTGCCTTGAATCTCTGGTGCTGGAGGGGCGAGTTGCTTGATTCACTGGCATTGGGCAGCGAGATCGACGAGCAGGGCGTCGAGGAACTGGCGGTGGTTGGTCTAAAGCCGAGACGAAGGCGTCACGCCAGCGCTGACGGCGTCGGAGTTTGGACTCTTGAAGTTGGAATCTGATAACAACGGCGGGTCTGAACTGTTCAGGCACGAGCTTGTGCTTCGTGCGTTGCTGGTGAATCCACCCGTGCTGCTTAGACGTGCGCTCGCTCACTTCCGCCATGCTTGTACGACTAAAAGGGCTGCTGAAGTTGCTTGTTTGACAGTCTGCATCCATCCAGTGGCTCTCTGTTCCAGCGAATGCCCATCGTGAAGCCCACAAGCTCATGATCTTCTTGCAGCGGTTCCTTCAAGCTTCAGAGATCCTTCACTCGCGAATTTGCCGGCTTCTACCCACAAGCAACGCACTCAGTCCCAGTCTCGTTGAGTTCCCGGCCTCCAACCGATAGCCCAGCGAAGCCATGCATCCTCACGACGTCATCAACGTCCACCTCCAAGCCGGTACTCCGCCTTATGACTTTGCGGGGTCTCCGCAGCACCGCGAGTCGGCGGCTCTGGGGCTTCAAGACCACCCGCCGAGACTCTCCACGTTCTCGCACCTCGACATCTCCGATACTGGTGAAGGCAGCAAGCACGCCACCGGCTGCTCCGTGGCGATGCTCGTGCTGCTGTCGCTTCCGCGGATGGCCACCAACATGGCGTGGGCAGCGCAATGGGCGGCGCTCGGGCCGTATCTGGGCACGATGCTGCCTCGATTCGCTGTGCAACTCACGCAATTGATCGGCCCGTTGTCTGGGATCCTCGTGGCGCCGACCATCGGCGTGTTGAGCGACCGCAGTACCAGCAAATGGGGACGACGCCGTCCGTATTTACTGTATGGCGCTGTCACAAGCGCAGTTTGTTGGACGCTCATGGGCTACACGCGCGAATTGGGTGAACTACTGGGCGATTCTGGAGATGAATCGCGGCCGTGGACCGCGTGGCTCACCATCCTCTTCTACACGTGGATGGATATCACGGTGAATGTGGTGCAGACGCCGGCGTTCCTCATCATTGCCGACTTCGCCGGGGACCGACAGACTCTAGGCGCCAGCATCGGTCAGGCCAGCTCCACATTGGGCTCCATCTGGGTGGCCGGCTACATTTACATCTTCGGCGCCGCCCACTTGACGCTTCGCTGGTTCCTCGGCATGCTCTCCATGGCGATGTTGGCCTCCGTGGGTTCTGTCTGTGCCTTTGCCTCGGAGACGCAGGCACCCATGAAAGACTTGGACCTTGGGGAGGACAGCACGAGTACGGCCAAGCGGGTGGGCGAAGCGTTCGCCTGCATCTTCCACGGGCTCAAGAGACTGCCACGCACACTGGCGGTATACTGTCTTGTGCTCTTCTGCATCCAGTTCGGTTTCACTGCTTACAACGGCAACAAAGGTCAGTTCTTCGGCGTCGAAGTGTTCGGTGGAAACGCCACGGAAGCTGATGTCTGCGGTCCGAAGGACTGCTCTCCAGACCAAGAACGCTACAACGAAGGGGTCCAGATCGCCGGCGGCCTCGCAGATCTGCTCTTCAACGTGCTTGGGTACCTGTACTCGTGGATTCTACCGATGTTGGTGGCTCGTCTTGGAGCTCGCTGGATCCTCACGGCCGCGTGCATCCCGCAGGCGCTGCTGATGGCCATGGCGTTCACGAAACTCGTGGCAGTGGACGTGGTCATCGTCGTCCTGACCGCCATCACGCAGGCCACGTTCTTCGCGCTCATTGTGCCCATCATCGTGCACGTCTTCGGGTCCAACGCGCAGGTCGGGATGTATGTAGGCGCCGTGAACTCGGCCAATTGCGTCGGCCAGCTGCTGAACTTCGCCGTTGGCGCCGCACTGGTGGAGACGTCGCTGGGCTACGCTCTGCCAGTGTTCGTGGGAGGCGCGATGTCATTCTTGGCCGCCGCCATCAGCCTCGTGGCGCTGCGGATCGATATGCACGCCATGTGAAAGGCACCAATCGGAGAGAATCTGGAAGGCCAACGCCTACAAACCGATAGCGTAAGTGTTCAGCACCAGACACGTCGAAGCCTCTCACCTCCGTTTCATTAGTCAGTCCCAGTGAATCTGCACTTCATTTACGGAATCAGAAGCTCATCTCGTGCATAATCTACGCGGGCATTCGCTTGCCTTTCGTTGCCTCAGTGCTTGAACAGACTGCGACGGCCAGTGTACCCCACTGTGGATCCGTGACTGCCAGTAATCGAGACAACGGGGCGTCAGATTGATCGAGAGACTCGCACAAATAGGTGGAAAGAGGGTTTGAACGCACTGGTTCTCAGACAGCAGCGTCTTGCTTGCTGGGTCTGTGTAGCTCTGCGTAAGGTGCAGCTCCGGAGTTCTGCAATAACGTAGCAGTCGATCCACAAACCAGCACGTTTAGAGAGCCCGTTCAACGGATAAGCAAGCATACGGTCACCGTGAACGTACGGTAGCCTTCCGCTGAGGTCTTCGGCAGCCACGAGCTTGCCGATCCCCGCAAGCAGCGAGCGACGGGAGTCGACGCGGCGGCCAGAGAGAGACCCACTGCTACTCGACGACGCCGATGACGAGGGCGACGCGCTTCGCCCGCCTTCCCAGGGAGGCAAAGGGGAACTCGCTCGTGGCCCGTTGCGTTGCGTTCCATGTGGCTGCTCATACTAACCAGACAGCAAGACACAGTCAATACCGTTAACCAGCAGTCCGTTGTTGACGAGCCAACATGTGCCTTGCCCTACCATTGGCGACACGTGACGTCGGTGCTGCGAGTTCTGCCGCGAGCCAAGAGCAAAATTGGCATTGGAAGTGGGTTCCATCGCCGTCTGCGAAGCGTACGACCTAGACAACAACAGGAGGGAGAAGAATATGCGCTGATCGTCAACCAACACATCAACCACCCCGCCCCTTCAGCAGAATTCCACCACCTACGTCTTCCAGTCACTGCAGCTGACGTTGTTCCCAGGCCCGACCTGCACACAACACGCCATCTTTCCCTCAGTGCATGCACATTCACTTTTGTTGAAGATCAATCACAGCAAAGAGCAGTTCGTACTTGGTACACAGCGCTTTGAAACGGAATGCCCGGCACATTCTCTCCTGATGAAACCTGATGCGGCTCAAACAATTTCTTCCCCGACATCGTCGAGGCTGCTGCCGATTCGTGCGGCATGATCCCTCCTTTCTCATCATACGACAGATTCTATACCATTCGACGATCAGTTAGTGAGTTCACCACCCCATCTCTAGCGGAGAGAGATCGATCGACTCCTTACGTCTTTGGTAGCGGATTGGTTGGTATAGAAGCGCTTCTTGAATGATCGCTGCACGTAGCCACCCCAGTCGGCGTCCTGATGATCCGGGTCGTACTTGTCCTTCACGTGCGGGATCACGGGGGCAGGCACCTGGTTATTGCAGCCTCCTTCCTTGTTGTACGACCACGCTCCCCCACCAAAGCGAGCCATTTCCGCTTGCGCTTGGAAGTACCCTTTCTCCATTTTCCACAGCTCTCTTTGCCTCCACGAACGGCCCGAGTTAAATCTGGAAAAGCTGGAAAAGGGTGAGCGCGACGTCCGTTTTCACGGAGTTGCGGCTTCCTCAGCGACGCGTCGGCGAGCCGCTTCTTCCAGTTGCTCCGTGAGGAGTTGCATGTGTTGTTGGACGTCACTCGAAAACAACTGAAAAGACATCCGCATCGTTTTCAGGACGGAGCTCAGGTTGTTGACGCGATGGACGGCCGCGGCAACACGCTATGGCATCACACGCAACAGCATCACACGACTGTGAAACCAGTATCCACAGCCAACAATAGGAACAGCAGCAGTGATGGCCAGAACCTTATCGTAGTCAGCTCGACTGAGCTTGGCAGAAGGTGGAGCATCGTTGACTGCAACCTCTTGGCTGCTAATCGCCGCCTTTTGCTCATCGCCAGGTCCCGATGCAGCACGTTTGGTCTTCCAATCCATCGGAGGAAGCCTGTACTTCATTTGAATTGGCGGGACTGAGGAGGAACGTTGCTCTCGATGGCTACTGAGCGGATCGACACCGACTGGAGCTTCGTGATTCTCCTCAAGATCGCACTCCCGGGCGTCGTCTTGATCACTTTGCGCGTCTTTTTCCATAGCGTCTTCCATTTCCTCAGATCCGGAGGACGTCTCGAGCGAAGCAGTCAATCGACTGATAAATCGCAGACAATCTTCTGCTAAGACCACCGTAATCGGCTGCCGCACGAATTCTCCAGGGTTTGCAGCCAACCTTTTCGCAATGGATTGCGAGAATGCGGTGGTTTTGGACAGCACAGCGATACCTTTGATCTCCTTCGGCTGGAACTGGCGGTCGCAGCATTGCAAACCCTCAACATGTTAGCACAAGGCGGAGTATTCCGTCCACGATGGAGGGTATTGACTCACCGTGAACGTCGGGAAATCGAGCGAGTCTTTCAGCGATGGCCACACCACGCGTTGTCCCTTGGGGGAAGACTCGCCAAGCCCAGGGACCTTGACCCGCCAGAGTCTCCAGCGCATTGCCGAGAGCGTGCAGAACTCAAACCAAACAGCACTTGAGGAGCTGGTCCCAGAGATTTCAGCTACCTTCACTGGCTTGGAAATGCTTCGAATGGCGTCGTAGCTATCTGCAGCCAGACCAGGATACATCTAACCAGCGACGAGGCGAGGCGGCAAACAACGTGTTAGCAGCCAGAAACGAGCTGACGATACGAATTCCCGACCCCACAAACCTGGATCAGCTTCAATTCCACGACGTTCGGCTCTCGATTGCCAGGCCCTCGGATCAATTGCAGCACCTACAAAGTTAACTAGGTGAGAGCCTCGTCTTAATCCCCCTCCTCTTCAACAGGGAAGCCACCCACTTACACTCAGCGAGCCGTCTTGTCTGCCAGCGAGGATAAACTCCTTCTCCTGATCTTTCCCCCCACACTTCCACCAACGAACACTGCAAGCCGAGCTTGAGCCAGCGGTAATCACAGTGTGAACCACCCTCACGACATCGAGCGGGTTGTCACGCGCCGGCACCCCGGAACGCGAGCAAGAACCAAGTTGTAGGCGCTTCCCTTCGACGGTATTGCCCGAATGGCCCTGTCCTGTCCACGGGAATCGGTGGAAATCCAGCAGCGCCAAGCGTCCGACGGCGTTCGTAAGCACAATATACTGTCCGCTGGAGCTGATTGCAGCGGCAATTAGCGATCCCGAGTGCTGTTTTAGCTCGGCCAGACACATCTGGCGGGCGCTGAACCGCTCAGTCCAGCTCAAGAAGCCGAAGACGTTGCTGTCGGCAAAAAGCAGCAGCACTGACCCAGAATCGGGTGTCATACCGCGATGGCACGGCTGTAAAGAGCGAATACCCGACGTAGAAGTGTCCGGCACTGGCTCCAGGAAGCTGAAATGCACTTGCACGGGCGATGGAGATCGTTTAGAGGCCCCATTTTCATGCGGAACCGGGACCGCGTATTGCGACACGGAAGTTGCATACAAACGGAAACCAAGTACCAGAACCCGGTCCTTGACGCCTTGGAGACCTTCTGTTACCGCTCCGACCAGCAGAAAGCCCGTGATGGGGAAACACACACACGTTGCCAGTACGACGTCCGTCCGACCTCCGTCGTCGTTTACAGTCTGCCGTGTTACGTAGTCGTCAAGTGCGATCTGCGCAAGGAAAACCAGACGTTGAAGGCCATTGCCGACGCCGTAGAGGTCCACGAACCGGCCGTTGGCTACTGCCAGCACTTGCGATGCCTCGCACACGGCTAGACGCTGCGCTGCTGCTTGATGGAGGACAGTCTCGACGCCTTGCCGAGCCAGCACGGACACCGCCACGTCTTGCACTTGCAGCCGACCTGGAAGCATTGACAACGTATCCAGCCAGGTCCTTGAAACAAAGTTACGTTTCGGTTCCGATGCGGGTTCCGGTAAACCGAATCCTCGGGCCGGGTTAGATCGCTCGGGTTTTGGCCCATATCGGTTGTATCATTCCAAGAAGTACAAAACAACTCGTGTTTCTTACGCGGCCGTTGGCAACCAGCAATTGGCACGTCGCTCTTTGAGGTTCAGGAGCTCAAAGTCGCTTTCGTCATCGACGAGCGAGAGCGCGAACGCGAGCGCGAGCGCTGCGGCTGAAGGGCGATCGTTGCCTAATGGAGTGTGCGAGTGCGCTGCGTGCGTTTGCCCGCCTGCATGTTTGTGTGAGAGTGTGCGTCCCCTGGCGATGGAGTGAAGATACCGAACACGTTACAAGTGAAAGGAGCGAGGGCCGTCTTGGCTTCTCCTCCTTCTGTGAGCTTTACACTTTGTCATAGTTACACTGACCATCCGCCTACCAGCAGCTTCCGTAGTATAGGACACTAGCGACCCTAAAGGGGCCCCATTTGCATACGAAGGTGCTGCATTCGATAGTGGAGGAAGCAGTCTCCGTGCGCATGGGGGAAGAACGAGGATCACTTCGTGACGACCCAGCACCAACACTGCTATAAGTACCGGGGTAGTTGTTCTGTTGAAATAGCTGTATCTGACTTCCTCCGGCGGAGCTGCCACGCCTTCCTTCATACTTTATCGTGCATTTACTCATACGAACCCCCCCCGGCAGAGATGGTGAAGGTTAAGTCCTTCGGTTTTCCCTGTCTCTTTGGTCCCGTGGGCAGCGCCAACTATTGTTTGGATAGTTCTGTTGAGAAATACACTCTGATCTGCCTCCCTCTTCCGTGTCCTTGAGCCTCGTAAGCCTCCATCTGCAGTCAGCTACAGATCAGCGGGGAACATTGCTCGCCTCATACGGTGTAATAGGGCCGATTCGAGAGAAGGACGCTCTCTTCATCAACTGGCCTTGCTGGATCCTCGGCAAGAGACTGAAGAGGTTCCAGCCTTCAAGGACGCACGTGAGCCCACTGGTCCCCGCCTCCGCACGGATCACTTGAACTCCCAGCAGATGCCGGGAACACAGATCATAGAACTCGAGCAGTTCGTTTTCCATCCCCTCCTCCACCGTCGACTCCTTGTGGCTGGACTCGCCCGACACGTGACCACTCACAGGCTTCGAGGGCTCCGCCGGCTTCGTCGACGCTTGACTCGGTTCCACCGTGGCTGGAATAGTCGCCGTCGACAACTGGCGCCTTAGTCCATTGCGACTGGCACCCAGCAGAGCGTACCGGGTAGTAGCGAACTCGGCTCGAAGGGAGTCGCCCGCGATTTTCCACTGCTCGGCGAGGCCTCCCGGCGACCCCAGCACGTGCCCAAGCCACGTTAACAGACTTGGAGATAGCGCACTACGAAGCCACAGGTTATCCAGCAAGGCCATCTCGAGACTGGCGAAGGTCCACATCGAACTGAGCTGCTGAGAATGTTCCAAGGCGTGGGCCACACGCCTAAGCCACTTGATCAGCGACACTCGAGGCGTTTCTGGGGTGTTGCAGCCTTCTCCTGACTTCGGACTCTCTTCCTCCTCTACTGGAGCTTTCGTCGTGGACCGCGTGGGCTTGCGGATCCGATTCGCCATCTTCTTCTTCAGTTCGTACTCGCTCTTGGCTTGGGCGACGTACGCCGCGTCATCCCGTTCGTGACTCAGCTCAGCATCGAGCTGATGGGAGATTTGGGTGAGGATTTGAGCCCACGCCCGTCGATTCAACCGCAAGTCCAGCTGGCTTCGGCACGCCCATTGAGCGCCCAGAGCCAAGCGCTTCGTCGTCAGCAACTCCTCGAGGGAGTGACTACACAGCCAGCGGAAGGAGAGCCGCTGCAGCAAATGGTCGAACTGCATGGACGACGGCAACCCGAGCGTCTGCATCACTTGGTACAGATCCATTTGACCCGTGAAGAGCACCACCAACCGCACCACTACTGACGGGGGAGAGGATCCAGAGGAGCTGCCTCCTCCCGGCCCCAAACGAAGCTGGAGCTTGGTAGGCAGTGTGACGAACCAGCGATGGAAGAACGGCAGCGCCTCGAGGTGATCGCGGAAGAACTCACCAATGAACCACGTCAGTCTCTCGACCAGTAGCTGCGCATCGCTCTCTGCTCACAATACGGCAGTCGTTAGTCCGCTTCTAAGGATCGATAAGCCTCCAGAAAGCTCGGACCGCACACCTTTTGTGCCACTGCGACAGGACAAATCGACGTAGAGGAAGCAGTCGGCGCCACGCTCCAGGTACTTGAGCTCATGCAGCGTAGCCGCCGCTGGCCACAGCACATTAGTATCAAAACACAAACACTCAAATCAACTGAAGAAGGGCACGTACAATCGGCATCCGAGTTGTAAGTGAGGTGGACGGTGGCATTGGTGGAAAACTTGGGCCCCACATCCACTTTCAGGACGTAGTCACCACGCTCACGACCTGGAACACTCGACAGCAAGCAGCTGGTACGCAGTAACCCCGTTGTTGCAGCTTGACGCACCCACCCAAAAGCCCAGGACACGCGTCGTTGCCAACGTCGTAACGCTGAGAACGACTGCAATCGACATCGAAGGAAGAAGCTGCGCCAGGGCTTTCACGCACCGCCCAAAGCACATCAAGAAGGAGCAGACGGTCAGCTCAATCGCCCAGAACGAAGGGTAAAGCACGATTGCGAGGGGGGGGAGAGAGGATACCGTCTTCATGGATGGTGACCAGGAGGAGAAGACGAGACTCAGCAGGCCAGACTTGCAGATTCGAGGCTGCACGTCTCCGTCCGAGCTCGTGAGGCGCAACGTCGACTTCTGGCGGTATCCGAAGAGACGCAGCGTGCGTTTCAGCTGGAGGACAGAGCGCAGACATCGCGCGAACTGATGTCGTCGCTCGATGATCTGCAATGTCTCGCGTTTCGACAGCACGAATCCGATCTCCGCGAGCAGGTACTGAGCTGTCGGGGCCGTCACACCACCTTCAAGGTCGTCCACATACTCGTCAAAGAGTCGTTTGACGCCCTCGAGTCGCTCTAAAGCTTCCCATTCCAGCGAAATGCCCAGCAGTGACAGATCGTGAGCGAGTAACGCGTCGTCCTCGATCTCCTCGCGGTATAACAGGAACCCGACGAAGGTGAGCCGCCCGCTATCGTCCAGTTCACACATGTCGCTCATATACATCCGCCATACCTCAGCGCTGTCTGCGATCACGTGCATCTCCGGTCGGAAGCGCGTGCGCTCCAGTGCTGCCATGTATTCCTGGAACTCGCTGTAGCTCCAGGCATCGTCTCCATCCTCGTCGAAGAGGTCCCAGATGCGCCGACACTTGGCTACACCTAGCGGCGACAGCTTCCAAGTGATGCGATGCGTGTCTGGCGGATCGAAAGCGAAGCGTAAAGCGGTGGCGCGAGCCAAAGTCTCATCAGAGACGCGTATACGCTGGCGACGGAACAAGGCACAGGCCGCTGAGTGCTCGCGGTCAGACGAGGAAACCAGGAAGTAGGCGGCGCTGTAGCCATCGGTCACAGCGCCAGCCTCGCGCAGCGAGTTCTCCACCGTCCGCAGACTCACGTTGAGCTCGTGACGACGCTCTCGGAGCGCTTCTTCATTGGCTCTGGCCCCGGCGCCGTCGCCACTCGCGGCCAGGAGCTCCATTGCCTGCGGCTTTTCGAAATGTAGCCATCTGGTCACGAGCTCCGATCTTTGGCACTTTTTCAGCCAATCCACAATTGGAAAATTGATTTAGCATGGTTTAAAGCTATACCATTCGCTGAAATAATCTGATATTTTATTTTGCTTTTCCACCACTCATATTTCGCTAAAAGCTTGCTTTTCATCGTTTCACAGCCTGGGATTGGCTGTAAAGTTTGCGAAATAGCGATGAGCGGCCTCCAAAGAGAAAAGGGGGAGCTTCGAACATTCGAAACAGGAAGAAGGCTGACCAAGATGGAGGCGACGACCAAGGCGACGCTGTTCAACGCGCTGGCGTGGCTGGACGCGCTCAAGACGCGCGAGGGTGTGGACGCCGAGAACGTGGACGTCGGTGTGCAATGTCTCAGGTGATTTTCGCGTCCAGAGTCCTTTTGGGGGCTGCGCAATGTCCTCATAGATCCAGATCTTAACACTCTGACCGCTGCTTCTTGTGCTTCTCCTGGACAGTGCGGCCTTTGGCGTGGACGCGCATGACGCCGAGCAACAGCGACAGATGGCGGTGAACGGCTCGGCCTCGTTCGAGGAGGTCTTCGCCGCGGGATTGCAGGCGCTGGGCCTCGAGACAGGCACTGCCGCCGTCGCGGAAGCGTCGGTGGATGAAGATCCCGTTGTGTTGAAGCGTACGACAGGCTTGCAATGGCTCCTGCTGATCAACAGGCAAGGAAAGGTAGAGACTCACTCTGCGACGGGCTGTGCTGTGCTGCTATGCTAGATCCGGAGCTGTGGAAGAAGTGGGTGGCCAAGTTGGAGAGCAAGGGCTTCTTCAAAGGCGCCGCTCCTGGCTCCAGCGAACACGCAACACGCACCACCAAGGCGCTGGCCAAGTTCAAGGAGAAGTTCGGCGACGTGAAGCCCACTGCTGTACGTTTCTCCAGGCTTCTACGTCCCCGAAACCACTCGGAAATGGCTCATTCGGGTGCTTGCTGTTGGTGTTGCTCAACTTGTAGCCGGCGTTGTCGAAGGCGGAGAAGGAAGCCAAGGCGGAGGAGGTGAAGGCACGCGGCAACGCGGCGCTAACCAGTCGGGACTACGCAGGCGCCGCGGCGCTGTATCGCGAGGCGCTGCAGCTGTCGCCCGACGGGCCGTCGTCCCACATCTACCACTCGAACCTGGCGGCTGCGCTCATGTACCTGGGGAAGTACACGGACGTGATCGACCACTGCGAGCAGTCCATCGCGCTGCAGCCGTCGTATGTGAAGGCGTACTCGCGCATGGGCGGCGCCCAGGTGCAGCTGAAGGACTACGACGGCGCCGTGGACTCGTTCCGCCGCGGGCTCGAGGTGGACAGCGCCAATGCCGCGTGTCGCGACGGCCTGGCCGATGCGGAACGCAAGCTCCGCCAGATGCAGACGACGCCGTCCGCCGCGTCCTCGGGGGCGTCGCAACCTGCCGGAGGTGCGGGAGGCATGCCCGACCTGTCGAATCTGGCCAGCATGTTGGGTGGAGGCGGCGGAGGCCTCGCTGACCTCATGAACAACCCGGCGATGCAGCAGATGGCGTCCAGTATGATGCAGAACCCGCAGATGATGCAGATGGCGCAGAATATGATGCAGAACCCGGATATGCTCAACAATCTGATGGGAGGCCTCGGCGGCAGCGGCGGTGGCGGCGCGGCGCCTCCTGCTGGAGCAGGAAGCGGCACGCCCGACATGAGCGGCCTCATGAACAGTCCCGAACTGGTGGCAGCTCGATCTGACCCGGACTTGCAGGACTTTTTCCGCGATGTGGACGCCGAAGGACCATCCGCCGCGATGCGGCACATGTCCAACCCGAAGGTCTCGCAGCTCATGCAGAGCGTCATGGGGCGGATGCAGAGCTAGTCGAGGAGGCAGACGCGCCTGCTCGCAGTCAGAGTCAATGGGGAATCCAGTTTCTGACTTGGTTTGGTTATATTGGGCAAAATATGGATCACACACGCCGTTAGAGTGGACGCATGCGTTGCCGTGACCCGTCTAGTGCTTGACGAAGGCGGCCGTGTCCTCCAGGAAGGCCAGGTACTCGCGCTGCTCCTTCAGGTCGGCGTACTGCGTGATGAACTGCGCCAGCTCGTCGTCGATCTTGCGGTCCGCCAGGTAGCCGTACAGCTTGTCCTGCACGTCCAGCTCCAGGTCCATGAAGGTGGGGCCCACGTACAGCGCCTCGTCCTCGACGTCCTTCACGGCGTCCTTGAGGAAGCGCACGCGCTCCACCGTCAGGTTGCTGCTGGCCACGCACTCGAACTGCAGGCCCTGGTTGTCGCGGGTCACGTCGGCCGTGAACCGGATGCCCGGCAGCTCGTCCTCCTCGTCGTCCTCCTCCTCGTCGTGGTCGTGGTCGTGGTCGTGCTCCTCCTCATCGTCCTCGTCGTCGTCCAGATAGTCATCTTCATCCAGATCCACCGAGTTGTCGGCGTCGAACTTAATGCGGATCGAGTCGGCGCCCACCGAGCCTTCCAGCACCACTTCCATGCGGCCAGGCGTCTCCTGCAGCTGGAACACGGCGTCCACCTTGGCGCGCAGAGCCTCCAGCTCGTCTCCTTCGAAGCAGTTGCCCTTCTCTTCGTCAATCTCGCGCTGTAAACACCGCAAAGACAGCCATTAGCACGTGATTCGGTCAATTCGGCGGTGTTTTGGGCCGGAATCGCACGCCCTTGTAGCGACGTTTTCTCACCTGCAGAAGCGACACGAGCGACGACTTCTCGCGCGTCTGCAGAGCGCGGAAGGCCGGCGCGAACGCGGCGGAAGGACCGCGGCGAGTCACAGCCAAAGAGGCGGCGCGAGCAACCCGAGCGAACATGATGCAGAACTTCTGGAGACTTGAAGATCCGCTCGAAAAGTGAGCGATGGGCGATGGATGGAGGGAGAACCACAAACGTTAGACCAGCTCATTGGCCAAAACTAGCAACGTGGCTGGAATGTGCGCGATATGATTCGCTCAAATGTTTCACCTCTTTTCCACGAATCAACGTGCACAGGCGAAGCAATTGTCCACCAATCATCGCCGCGAAATACCGCGATCGAAGAGCGGAAGAAGGAAGATGGAGATCAGCGGTGCAGATTGGCTGGCGCTTGCTGCTTCGGAGCGGCGCTCCTCTCTGTTTCTACGTGTATATGGGCGTGCTAGCCGTGCATTTCAGTGACCTAGGAGCGTCTAGGCCGTGTGTTTGGTGGTAGATGGTCTGGAAGGCGATGGCGAAGATGAGAAAGCTGATACACTACTCTCGAGTTTGTGCATTTCCCCTCCTTCGACGTTCCGAATCTAGCGAGCAGACGCATGAAGCTCTACCGTCTTGCAGCTCGCGCTCGGAACGGCAGAAGGAGATATCATTAGGATACGTAGCATGTATTCCCTCTCCTCGAAAAGGCTGAAGAGGCTACGATACAAGCCCAACGCGTACGCTCTCTAGATCGTGAGAGGCACATTTGTTCCTGTCTGGACCCGAGAACTGTGAGAGAAAGAAGAGTTAAAAGGCGAAGCTGAGTCATCCATCCATCCATCTATCCACTTCATTTGTGTGTCGTTTGTCTATTGCGGCGCATCCAGAGCCCATATCTCATAGAGATACACACTGTCAAAGTCGGCTTCTAGCTGGACTTCGCAGTCGCCTTCGTTCCCGAGGAGTTGCCGCTTGTCGAGCGCCTTGGCAGCCAATCCCCAACGCGAGAGCAGCGCGGCGATCGAGCGGTTGATACTACAGCGAACAGGTAGACGCAGTGAGAAGGTGGGGCCCGCCTCAATGATCGTAAGAATGGGGAAACGACTGACCTTCGGAGCTGGTAGGTGAAGTAGAACTTGCACGAACTTGAGGCACTGCAGCGGAAAATGAGAGCCACCGTAGCGAGCACTTTCTCGAAATCTACAGCCAAGTACGTGGCAGAAGCGCTTCGTCAGAGAGTTGTTTAACAGAACGCAATGCACAGATGAAGCCGAACCTTCGGACTGGTAGAAGCAGTCGGCCGCGAGCACGACGCCGACCGTCCGGAACGTTTCCATCATTCGATCGGAAAGATGAACGTCTCCCCACGTGAGTGGAAGGAACTCGACCAGACCCTCGAGGTTGTTGAGCCTGATGTTGGCTTCCACATTGCGCTGGATGTCCACGGCATCGGCCCGATCGGTCAGGAGCACCTTCGCCGGCCGACCGCAGAGCCCAGCGAGGATCGAGGGGAGTCCCGTGCCGCAACCGAGTTCCAGGACGACCTTGTCTTGGCAGACTGTACTGGCCTGCTGAGCTACGAATCGAGCCAACAAGAGCGCCGACGGCCACACAAACAGCCCGTAGTGCTTGTCGTTGTCGTCGTTGGCGCGGTCCAGGTCGCGGATGAGTTCAACGAGTTGCACCTCAACGACGGAGGCTTCGGCAACGCGCCTTCGCTTACTCTTGGGCTCGGACGTTGCTATTGGCGAGTGCTGATCATTAGCCAGCGCTGGCGCGCTCGCTCTATCGTCCCGGGGCCCAAGCACGAAGCGGAGCGTGCGCTGCGCCGCCGGGTCGAAGCGCATCCTGTCAGGTGAACGCCGATCCAAGCCAACTAGAATATGGGACGTGAACGCTTCGAAACCGAAAATAAAACAGATTCGTATTTACTTAACTTTTGTATGGACGAGGAAGATGTAGCCATGAACATATCCAGATTTACGTCAAGAACTGAAGTTTGCTATACCGGCAAATATATGAGGCGGACAGGAGGCAGCATGCGACGGTTGGAACGACCTGGAGTTTTCCGTGCTGGTTCATGACCAAATAGACTGGGAAGAAGTCCTGCGTCGTGTCTCGCTCGAAGCAGAAGAAGGCGTCAATCAATCGCGATCGGGAAGAAACAAAAGCAGACGGCCGGACCTCGCCATGGACGGCTGTGGCGATGGCTCGCAGTCCGCGCTTCGACGCTACGAAGAGGAGATCGCAGATCCGCTGGAGATGGAGGACATGCTGGGCTCTGCAGTTCTGCTGGCGGATGAGGACGTCTCGCTTTCCAGTCAGATCATCACGGACTACTTCACAGCCGACGGGCCTCAAGCTGGCAGGAGACTGCGACCAACAGAAGACGCTCCAGAGACGAACATCCTGGAAGAAAGCAGCGGAGACGATGAGGTCCGGAGCCCACGCAAGAGGCTTTCGGAGGGGAATTCCCAGACGCCAGTCGAGATAACAGAAGAGAAGACAACAGGGGTGCTGGACCGCGTACTGGATTGGATTATTCTGCTGTCGGTGGTCGTGATGATGCTGTCGATCGCCCGCTACATCTGGAAGCAAAGCGACCTCGCGTTTGCTGCCCTCAACATGGAGTTGTGAACACAGCGGAGTTGCTCAATTAAGATCTGATGTCTTCAGAATATAGGTGTTATTCTGTGTTCCTATTTGCTTAGAGACCCTGTAGAACCGATTCGATCTGTTGCTGCATGTTTGTCATGTGCTGGATCGGTAGCTCTCGTGCTTCCACGAGGTCTGGAACAACACGTGCAGCTTCACTGAAGCGACGAAGTTGATCTGCATCCAACGCCTTCAAAATGTCGTGGAAAACGTGGTCTTCATAGGTGTGGAGACCTTGTAGATCTCCGCCGCTCACTGGTGACGCTACCTGGACTTCCGTCTCCTCCGGTTCGTCCCAATCGTTCCATGAAGCCGCAGCAGAGCCATCACCAGCGCCTTTTGCCTTGGAATCAAGAGACGTATGTTGCTGTCGCTGACTGTAAAGCCGAGTCAGGCTCAGACTCAGAAGCTCGGAGACCTGACCGAGATTCCGCGTCCACATTTGCAGGTAAATCTCCAGTAGGTTCTGGTACGTGGTGTCTTTCATCCGACTGGCCTTGGCTTGTGGATTGAGGTAGACGTTGCCAAGACATCGAGCAATGAAGGTGAACTCTTGGCTTTGAGCTGCAATGGACAGTCGGATGTCCGAGAAATGCAGCAAGATGTGGAGACTGTCCAGTAATTGGGCTTGCGCTTCCGACTTGGGGACTGTGATCCAGCGAAACATGTCGTCGGACGAGAGCCACGCCAGTGTAATCCGCTCCAGATAAAGCCACCGCGTTGTCCACGCGCCATCAACTGGGTCACTGAGTGCTTCCGAGCCAACCATTGCTAGGTAGCCCAACGTTGTGGCAACTGCAGGGAGCATTCGCACCAGACAAATGCTGAGCTGGCGATCGAGCGAGCTATCGCCGTCGCTAGACGCTCCTTCGGCGTCTATCTGAGCGTTTAAGCGCATGGATTCTGGAAGTTGGGCATGAATTGAGCTCAACGCGTCATCTAGAAGCCGCATGAGGTCATTCCGCGGATATGTAGAGGCTCCAAAACACAGACATGCCATGACCCGCACCTCCGCTTTCACCACAAGTGTCTCTCCATCATCGCAAGCGGTCATTCCGGCCGTCTGTTGCATCCCGACCACGGCGTTCCATACGATTTGCCAGTCTGCCTTGAGCTTTGGGGCTAGAGAGTGCTCCGCGTTCGAGTCAACAGCCACCAGAGCTTCCTCCAAGTACCGCAGATGCAGCAGAACGTACTTGACACAACTCCAACTCCACGTCGGTTGAGTTTGAGCGTTTCCCAGATCTGTAGCCCCGACAAACTCGAGATTGTCCGTCCAAATCACAAGGCGCATGAGGCCTGGAAGCACTTGTCTCGAGATCCGACGGAGCTCAAACTGCGCAGACTCGAAGGCCGCTTTGGTCTGAGAGATCCAGCCTCCCAGAACCAATTGCCAGAACGTATGGCTATCGATCGGTAACCCGCCTGCACCTGCGTTTCTATCGATCCTCGCGCTTATAACCCGAGGAAGTGGCCCCCGTATGCCTCGTTTCGAGCCATCGTCGTCCTCTGAGGCCCAATTCGCACTCTGACTTGGCTCATGGGCCCACAGGAAGCCTTGCAGGTCATTGAATGAACCACTTCCGCTCTGCTGAGGGCTCGTTGGCTCGGGTTTCCACGTCAACAGCTTGGAAATCTCGCTGTCTTCAAACAGAAGACTCTGGCCGAGTACCTTCACCAATACGTCGATACTGAGCAAACGACCCTCGTGCTGCTGCCAGCAGAAACCCTCCGTCATCTCGCGTGTCTTGGCCAGGGAAAGCAGCATCTGCACCAGTAATTCCACCGCCAAGTCGCTAGATTCAGACGGTTTGTTGACGTTTTGACTGAGTGTCGCCAATGCCAAAACGACGTTACTACTCTGCTGTCGGACACTGGAGGCGATGTGCATCACGTATCTCTCCAGAGTTGGGTATACAAACCTCCAGTGCTTCACCAGGAACGCCGACGGAAGACACGGCACGGCTCGAGCCAGGACATCCAAGAGCCCTTCGGCTTCGAAGGCGTCCAGCAGTTCTGGCTCGGGTGCTTCACTATCACAGAGCGTGTCGTCTCGATTCATACGATTCAGTTTGCTGATCACCTCCTGGAAGATCACGAGACGCGTGGGCTCTTCACATAAAGCCAGATAGTCAACGAGGCACTGCGCTGCAAGCTGGCGGACGCTGATTTGGTCGTGATGGAGGCATTGATACATCACGGGCTTGAGTGTTTGCGTTAGACACATCGGGAATCGGAGCGTAGTGTGCTGACCGAAGCGGTAAATCGTACTTTGCGGCTGAGGCGAGTTGAATGCGCCTTTGATATCATCGAGGACGCTCGTTTCATCACTTGCACTGCGGAGTGAAGGCTTCATCGGTGTTGAAACCACCTCAATGGTCCGTAAAAGCAGCGAAAGCGTCGACAGCGCACCTTCGCGCTCGGTCCATGCCGTCACTTGCCGCTTGTCGGTGCTCACACTTAGAGAACCGATAGAAACGCGCAGTAAATTGTCCAGGAAGGCTTCAATGAGGTCGAGCGACGGAAATTCGAGCACCAAAGCAGCCACAGCCTTCGCACAGTCTTTCCGGATAGCAGACCACACATCTGTGGTCCCAAGCAGCAACAAACGCGAACATTCCTCGAAGAACTTGGCGTCGAAGGCGGTTGATTGGGTTTCAGAGGCCCGAGAAGTGACGGACTGACGCAACACTTCGAAGGTAAAGCCCAAGAAACGCTGGCGAACACGAGGATCTTGCAGCCTTTTGACCATACGCGTCAAAGTGGAGATAGCCGCCGTGTTCCACTCGGCACGGAGTAGCATCCTGTTTATTACATTAAAACGGTTTATTAGTTTGAACAGAGTTCAGAGCCGTTCAGGGTTCGAAAGTAGGGCGAACAAACGTACATGTGGAGGGTTTCAATGGCGCTTTCGCGGCTGAGGAGATGTTGCGGGTCCCGTGGCTCCCAATGAACGAATGGTTGGCTGTCATCTCCTAGAACGGCCTGCAAGGCAGACGCGGAGCCGCTCGCGAACTTCTGGACGCTCAAGTACAGCAGCAATTCCTCCAATAGCGAGTGCACACCGTTGCTTGGAGTCAGCACAGGCGGTTCGAAGCACAGGAGCTCCACTAGTTGGCTCGGGTTTTGCTCGGAGAGGTCAGGAGTCCCTGAAGGAGGCGACACTTGAGCGAGAGCTTCGCATTCCTCCTCCGAGCTCGGCGCTAACAGCAAGCGCTTCACCCACGCCAATCGATCCATCCTCTCGATCCGCAGTTTGCTCTGCTCTGGGTCAATGGCGAGCGAAGCGACCTTTGAAGGGTAGGTAGGCATAATCGCGTCCGTTTCGTTTTTTATTCCTTAAAGCTCGGAGTTTCGACGTTCTATCTTGTCGTACACTTGCTATGCCGTTGTGTTGGACGGGTTTACTCGATCCGGTCTCGTGGCCGCCATGTACAGCGCCCAGGAGCGACTCAGGCCGTCATCCATCTTGGCTTCCTGCAGTTTCTCGAGTGCAGCGTGCTTGTCCACGGTGGCGTAGTTGGCGTACAGCAGCGAGAGCCAGGGATTGCTCAGCTCCTCGTTCACCACAATCGGAGTCTTCGAGAGCACTTGCTCCCATTCCTCCGTGACGAACTCGAGAGTCCGAACGTACTCGGTGATGGGCGAGATGGGGATCATCTGGATGCCGTGGATCGCGTACTTCTGCGGACTGAACCACGTCGAGTAGGTCACTTTGTTATCGAACAGGATGCCCGTGACCTTATTGGGTTTAAACCGCGAAGGCTGCGCCCGATTCCCGTCTGTCAGGAGGAAATATGTCCGGATCGCTCGGGCATTCAGCTTCACCATGAGTTGTCCGATGGCCGCTAGCTCCAGATCTCCAGTCACCTGTCCGAACAGCGCGACTCCGTAGTGGAAGTTCATGTCTTCGGACGCACTTTCCTGGTCCTTCCCGTCCGCGAACGACGTGATTCCGTGCGAATACGAGTGGCCGCGATACCAGTCGAAGTTCCGGAACTTGGGGAAGTGTGGGTCTTTCCAGGACGGGTTGGCTACGTCCCGGATTAAGAAGCGGGCCATGCGGTTAAGTTCAGATAGTCCGAGCCATGAAGGCGCCAACTTGTTCACGATGGCTGCCGTCACAATCCAGTAGCCGTAATGGTAGTGATGGTCGTTGTACATGGTGTTGCCAAAGTCGGCGTTCGCGTCGTTAAGTGTGAACCCCTGCGAGCTCAGGATCCCGCGATACACCGAGTCATACTGCAGCTCATATGTCCAGGAGTTGGTGAGGAACGGAGCCAACACGTCCTCTAACTTGGTCAAGCATTGAGTTAGCAATGCAGTGGAGTCCGAGCCGGTAACAGCCACATCAGCCGCCATGAGACAAAGTGACGCGTACTTCTGTGCCGCTTTGCCGTTGAAGTAATAGCTTCCGTTGAGTGGGATTGACCAGTTCGAGGAGATGTCGGATATCAGCGTCTCCTTGATCGTATAAGCAGCCACAACGCTTGCTGTCGGTGGTCTGGGAGGGTAGAAGGTCACGGGGATGACGGTAGTGTCTGTGAACTGCCAGACCGGCGATGACGTAGTGGTCAACAGTGCCTGCATTATCCCTCGGGTCGTGGAGTATGCGGTGATGCCTTGAGCTTCCACGGCTGTCGAGCGGTCTAGTGTGTCCACATGATGGAGCTGAGCGTAATGTAGCAGGCCGTTCGAGGCACTGCAGTCACCGCTGGTCTTCCATACATAAGCATACGAGCTGGCGTCACGTGCTTCCACACTGCCGCCTTCTAGGATGCAGGCGGCTGCCTTATCGAAGTTGTGTTGCTTGGCTAGGTCAGGGATCAGCGCTATGCGTACAGTCCCGGTGAAGGGACTGGATGCAGCCAGAGTCGATAGTCCTTGGAGCTGCACCGTGACCGGCGACGAGAAGTAGAGCGTCCAGGTCTGGCCGTTGTTGAAGGTGAGCACGAAGCGAGTGTCAGTGATGACGAGCGTCGAGGTGGTCGGTAGTCCGTTGACTGTGAGGATGGCGTATACAGTGGTGAACTGCGGAGTAAGAGTCGTATACTTAGCCGTCACGAAGGCCATACCGCTCACCAACGTCGCCTGGATCCTGCTCTTGTTGGTTCTATCACCAGATGAGGGTGAGAACCGCACTTGGACACTCAGATCATCCCAGTCAAAGACCTCGAAGGTAGGAATCGTGGAGAATTCGAGAGCTGAGAAGGTGAAGTCGGGGACGTGGCCGTGACGATAGAAGGCCTCAGCGTTGTCGTTGCCCGTGAAGCCACCGCCGAAGACTCGGGTTGGATACGGGTAGCTGACGGTCAGACCGAAGGGCTCCGAGCTGAGGGACGGCGTCAAGGAGTACGGATTGGCCCAGACAGGTTGCACCTCGGGCTCATCACCAGTGGCGGCGATCATGTTGCCCCACCAATTATTGGTTGGGATGGCTCGAGAGCCCACGACCCCTGCCGCCATGAACTTGGGCGGTAGGAACCTCAGCTGGTCATCTGTATGCGGGAGCAAAGTCGCAGGTGGAGCTTCGGCTTGGAACAACGGCGCGAAGAGCTCAAAGGCCGTTCCGGTCGTGATGGATTCCCGTCCCTTGGGGTAGTTGAGAGTCAAGTAGATGCCGAGGGATGCGAGAAATGACCCCAGGAGGACGCGAACGCCCCACACGCGAAGCTTGGAGCCTCCAGACTCGCGATTGAGGACGCGACGACCATCGAGAAGCGCCTGAGCCTCCTGCGAGCGTCGCGTCGCCATGATGAGCAGGAGATGGAAGGATGTAGACTGGAAGCTGGCTGGCAAAGGTCAGGAATGATAATGCCGGCAGGCCAAACGGCGTTGTCGAAGTTCAGAGATCGCCGCCCGTTACGCTTGAAGCGACACGACGACGTGATGACGATGGTCTCGTCTCCCGATCTTGCAGGGCGGATAAAACCTCGCTGTTTGAGCGGATGTTATCTAGCTTTTTGATATTTCGTATTTTGTGATATCAGTTATTTTCGGGACGATCGTTCATTTTCAATTGTTATTGCTACTTTTTTTGGATGAGGTTATTAGTTTCAGATTGGTTTTTGACTTGATGTTTTGTCTTTGTTTTCGTTTCGTTTCGCTTTTCAGTTCAGGAATATTGAGCTCAATATGGTCATCGCCCAACGATCTCGAAGATGTTTGTCATGTTGTATTGGTCCAGAGATAGCAAGGAGGACCAACCACGTCCGAAGATGCAACACCCCACTTGCATCCAAAAGCTTTGAAGCAAACACTGCGTTGCTCTATGAACCATGGTTATAGGTGTCGTCTTGTGGAAACTACAGACGTGACTAAAGAAAGGAACTGGTATTGACAAAGCACACGCACCCCTTGACTCGGAAGGTGTGATCCCTCCAGGCCACCTCTCGCTTGCCGATGGCGAGGCGCGTAACGAAACACGAGGCTTCTACATGGTGTGCATCTTGAGCTTGAGGAAGGCGACGCCGATGACGACGCCCGCCAGACTCATGACGCCGCCGATGAAGACGGGCAGCTTGTAGCCCATGGACGTCTCCACCAGCGCGGCGCCGATGATGAAGTTGAGCAGCTGGCCGAAGCACTGCGCCGAGTTCAGCGCGCCCACGTACATGCCGATGTCGCCCTCATCGCCCATGACGTGGATGATGATGGGCACGAGCAGCGCGAAGACGATGGTCTGCGAGAGCGTGGTGAGCACGACGATGAGGATGTCGATGGCCACGACGTGGCAGAAGGCCATGACCATGAGCAGCGACTGCGGGATGAGCGAGCAGATGAGGATCCACTTGGCGCCGAACTTGAAGACGAGGAACGGGATGGCCCACGAGTACAGGTAGCCCACGATGTTGAAGATGAGGTCCGTGCGGCCGCCGGCGATGCGCACGCCGTCGTTGTAGTCGTCCTGGGCGACCGTGCAGTTGGGCTTGCAGTCGTCGGCGTTGTCGGCCTCGCCGTCCTTCACCCCGAGGCCGAAGAACTGGCCCTTGTTGCCGTTGTAGGCCGTGTAGCCGTACTCGACGCAGAAGAAGACGATGCAGTACACGATGAGCGTCCCCGGCAGCGTCTTCAGACCCTCCACGATGGCGCCGAAGGCGCTCTTGATCTGCTTCCAGGCCGAGGACTTGTTGGTCTGGTCCTTTTGGAGCGGGATTTCCCTCGCGACGATGCACGCGACGGCGCACGTGATGACGAGGCAGACGGAGTTCATGAAGAGGAACCAGCGCAGCGTCAAGTGGGCGGCGCCGAAGAACTCGATGTAGCCAGCGATCATGATGGAGCCCAGCGTGGACCAGCCCTGGCCGATGGAGG
>MBAC02006189.1:0-25014 GCA_001712635.2 Nothophytophthora sp. Chile5
TCGTCTGTCGGTAGAGCTCCTCGATCACACGCTGCGCCTTCATGGGTGCGTTGGGGGCCGACGGACGGTAGCGGAACGGATACCGAGCCTTCCATCCCTGCAGCTTCTTGTGCCACTCGGAGCGCGGCTTGCTCTCCACCTTGGGCAGGATTTGCTGCAGGTTGTACTTGGTGTCGCCCAGCACAGCCACATCGGCGGGGATGATCTTGCCCACCTGTTTGCCCGTGATCTCAAAGTGGATGATGCCGCCACGTCCTTCGGCGGCGGCACGACGGGCCTCGGGGGCAAAGTCGGGCACACGCCCAGTCACACGGTCATCGAAGCGTGCGCCGAGCGTGATGATGCAGTCGGACTCCTGGATCGCCTTGTTGGCGTACACCGAGCCGTGCATGCCCAGCATGTGCAGACTAAGCGGGTCGCGCTCGTCGAAGGCGCCCATGCCTTGCAGCGACGTAGTCACCGGGATGTTGGCCTGGCGTGCAAGCGCGCGGAGCTCGTCGCTCGCGTGCTGCGCGCCAGCACCAGCGAAGATAATGGGCTTCTTGGCCTGGTTGATGAGCTTCACGGCCGTTTCCAGGTTCTTATCCTGGTTCACGCGGTTGCCTTCGATCTTGCGTTCGCCGTAGTAGCCGAGAAGCTGTGGCTCCGTGATCACGGGGCTCTTGCACAGCCCCGCCGTGATGTCCTTGGGCAGATCCACCAGCACCGGGCCGGGACGACCCGTGGTGGCGATGTGGAAGGCTTCGCGGATGTTGCGCGCCAGATCCCGCACGTCCCGCACCTGCACGTTCCACTTGGTGCACGGGCGCGTGATGCCCATGATGTCGGCCTCCTGGAACGCGTCGCTGCCCAGCACTTGCGTGGCCACCTGGCCGCTGAACACCACGATGGGCGTGCCATCCATGAGCGCGTCTTGCAGAGGGGTCACGGTGTTGGTGGCTCCCGGGCCGGAGGTCACCAGCACCACGCCGGGCTTGCCCGTAGCGCGAGCGTAGCCCTGCGCCATGTGGCCGGCGCCTTGCTCGTGTCGCGTGAGGATGAAGTCGAAGTTCTCGCTCTCGTGGATGGCGTCGAACACCGGCAGGATGGCACCGCCCGGGTAGCCGAACACGCAGTCCACGCCCATCTCGGCCAGCGTCTCGTGGAAGATCTCGGCGCCCGTCTTGCCGATGAACTTGTCCGTGGTCTTGGGCGGCGAGCGCTTGTGCTCCTCCTGCACTTTGGCGGTGGACAGCACGCGCGCGCCCTCCGCGGGGGAAGTCAGAGGCGTCTGCAGCCCTCGTGCGGCTGAGGAGAAGGCGCGCCTCGCCTGCTGCTGCTTGGCGGTGGCGCGCAGCGCGCGGGAAAGCTGGCGTGCACGCAGCATGATGCGAATCTGGATCTGCGCTGCTCTTGGAGAGGTCTTGTGCGCGTTGGCCCACCAGAAAGCTCACGTTAAAAAACCTGTGAATGTCCAAACCTAAACTGTACGGGTTTACGGGTCGAAATTCGAGGTCGTGTGGGATGGGAAACCCGTGTTCTTTAATAAGTGCAGGTGATTTTGATGGGTCGGGTGGAATGCTGATAGGCAACGGGTTTGCGAAACGGCACTCACTGGTTTTTTGCATGTTGACCTTGATTTGGTTCTTTTATGTGGGAGTTTGCGCAATTGGGAAAGCGCGCGCCGCTTCCACCACATCAGACCATGTGGTGGAAGCGGTGTCAAGGCAAATGCGCGTCGATGATTGGGTCAAAGTCGTCGAAAAAGACAGTCTGTACATGCGGATTGGTAGAAACCCTTGGTTGTGCTGACAACCACAAGAAACGAGCCTGCAACGTCTCGGAGGATAAAGGAACCCGCGGTGTCGGTCCGCGATACAACATAGACCTACAGCTTACGCATCTGTTAAACTGGACCCATTATCAGAACCACACAACCAACTTCAAGGTACAGGTTAAGCCACCCTCTTCCTGGTCAAGCACCGGTACGCTTCAAGCCGGAAGACCACGGACCTCGATCTTGGAGAGCTGCAGCTGCAAGCTCGCCGGTTCTGAGGAGCACGTGAAGCCGTATCCATTGACTATGGCGTTGGTGCTGTTGTGGGGGTGCGGAGCAGGCAACGCTCCGGTCGCAGCGGGACCGGCAGTCGAGTCCGCAATACCAGGGAACTCTTGTCGGCGCCAGATCATATGAGCCACGTCCAGCTTGTACAGCGTCTTGGCGTCCTCGCAGGCGGTGAATGACTCCGTCTCGCCGTTGGAGACGTAGGTGTGACCACCGAAGAGTATCAGTGTGTGCTCTGCGTAGAAGCACTCGAACAGTAGCCGCTCGCTCGGCACGAACGGCTGTGCGGACATCACAGTTGAGAGGCGTGGCGTCGACCATACCAGCACCGCCAGATCCAGGATGTGCACATCCAACAGTCGGTTCTTCTTGGCCTTGGGGTCCTTGCTCTTGCGGACGCGCCATCCACCGATCACAGCAAGTTGCTCGTTCTCCAGGGCCACAACTTGCATGCCGAAACGCGAGGTCGGCGGCTTCCCGACCGTCTGTGGGACGAGCCACGACGGGAGTTTTTGTAGCTCGCGCTCCTTCAGCAGCAGACGCGCCGCATCGCTCTCCCGTCTCACTTCCTGTGGCTTATGCTCTGCTGCTTCACGTTCGTCTCCCTCGGCCGCAGCCAACAGAAGCTTCAAGCGAGCGGTCGGCAGCTGCTGGAGATCCCCGTAGACGACGGTGTCCGACTTGCCGCCGAACAGAAAGATGCTCGGCTCCTGTTGCCACCGCTGCTCTGTGTCGGACGACATGCACCACGAGTGCCAATAGCGCTCCAGAGGCGGAGCGTCCGTCTCGACCTGCGTCCAGTGCCACTGGCTCAGCGACAGCGCGAAGAAGTCGCGGAACACTTGTCCATTGCGTCCCCGCCCGCCGAAGATCACTAAATGGTGCGGAGCCAGCGACAGCGCCGAGTGGTCACTCCGCTCGCGGGGCTCGCGCCCCGAGCACTCGCGCCGAGCCCACGTACTCGTAGCGACATCAAAGGCATATACACTGTTGGAGTACGTGTATCGAACCCGCTCGAACTTCATGGGGTCTGTGCGCACAGCTCGAGGGAGCAGCACGGCAGTGTCGCGCAGCACGCGTCCGCCGAATACAACGAGCTGTTGTCCGCATTCCTCCGAGCAACACAGTGTCAGCGAGTTGCCTTCGCGTACACAAGGCACTGAGATGGCCCCAAGTGGGTCAGAGGCGCGGGCAGGGAGCGTGCCGTGGCAGGTCACGGCCACGTCTTGGCCTCGAAGGACGTCGCCCAGTAGGATATTGAATGGGTCGTTGTCGTCGACACCCATCGGCATTGCGGCTGCCAACTCCTCGTTGGGGTTTTCATCCACAGCATGCCGAACTGTCGTGGAGCCATGAGCTATTTGGCCATGACGACGGGCTTCCTCTTCTTCGCCATCGTGAGATCCATTGCGTTCGTGTTGGGACTCTTCCTGGCGTCGGAGCTGCTTGCTTCTCCGCCATTTGAGCTTCCTGTACGAGTCGCAGACGAAGGCCGCGTTCTGGTCGCGCTGAAGATCCAACTCTTGCACATACATGCACAGATCCACGCGGTCTCGCAGCCACTCGGACACGGAGCCCTGTTGGCGGCCGTTGCCATTTTTCTGAGCGGCATCGGGGCTCACGGGGAGATTTGCCATTGAACAAACTGCCGCAAGTCCCAAGGCACCTTCCCACTCGTCCGTCTTGTCCCTTGGCGCTCGCGTGCCGCCCAAGTTCTAGGCCGATAAGCAGCTAATATGAGCGCGTCGCTTCGCTCAAGTGACGCGTTCTGGCATCCCCACCGTTGGTGAGTCACCGCCAAGTGCTGCCCCAATGTGCTCGCGGCAGTCATCGTCGCAACTTGCTGCGTGCATGTAAGTCAGTGGTGCTGCTACAGTTGGGATCGCGGATGCTCCTTCGCCTGGCCGTTGGCTGCCTTTCCGTTCTTCTCGCGTCGACTCTCACGTGGGAGAAAGGTGGCGATGGTGGTGAACGAAAAGGGAGGCGGAGCTGTCTTCTCTGCCTGCTGCAGTGTTGAATCGAGCGCGGAGGAGGAAGGCTGGGCAGCAAGATGGCGGCCCAACAGAGCCACATGTCGTCGATATATGGTGGATCCGCCACCTTCTCGGGGGAAGGAAAGCCCGCGACTCCGCGCAGTGATGGTGTCAGCGCCACTGGCCAGCCCGACCACCTCACCTCCGGACACGACGCGCATGCATCCTCGGAGATTCCAGACGAGCATGCAGAAAAGACACCGTCGACGTCCCGCCGCCCGCTCTTCGGCTCAATGCGCGAGGCGTTGGAGAGCGAGGGTCGACTGAAGGAGGAGGCTGGAGGCTATGTGGTCAAGCGGTGCATCGGCCATCGACAACAACAGCCGCAGCAGAAACCACGCAATGGCGGGGCGAAGGGCAAGCAACGGCGTGCGAAGACACACGAGTCGAACGAAGAACCTCGTGCTGCTATAGCTGCTGCTGAGCAGCAGGCAGACTCGGCGGGCTACACCGTAATCCGCCGCCGAGCTTCGATCGACGAGGGGAAGGCCGCCGCCTCCCCTTCCTCCTCGCTTGAACCCAGACGCAAGACGTCGCCCCAGATGCAACCCGCGCGCCGTAATCCGCGGTCTGCCGGCACGACGCCCAACCGCAACTACAACAAGGACAAGAAGCACGAGCGGTCGCACCAGCAAAAGCAGCCGAAGGGTTGGAGACACGCCTCCCCCAAGCCAGAGACAAGCAGCGGCCTCGGCTCCATGCTGCCGCCAGCATCATCATCATCGCCCCCGTCTCACACGACGCCAGCCGACCTGCAGCTGCCTCTGTCGACGCCATTGCTGCCGCTGGCTGCCCAAGATCCTTCCGGCCTGCTGGCGGCTTCTGGCTGGGTTGTCAAGGCCACGGCATCGGCGGCCAACGCGGCCAAGATCGAGGAACCTCCGGTCGCGGCGCTGTGGCCAGAGCACCCGACGCCGCAGGCGGGCGACGCAGACAACGGCTGGACGTCTACCACGGCGACGACGTCATCGGGCCAGTCGACCACCAGCTGGCCGCCTGCGGATTCCGACCAGAGCGTTGGGGCGTCATCGTCGTCCGCGACTGCGGAGCAATCTTCCGGCTGGCTCGGCTGGGAGTCGCCGGCGAATAAGCTGCTTCAGCTGTAGGATACGCCCTCCGTATCCTCGGCGTTACGAGATCACATGCCAGCGAGTTTTGTGTGCGGAAGGACTGAGAAGGGGCAGCGAGGCGAAGGATGTGCGCGCTGTACCCTTATTTTAGTGCGTAGAACCCCAGAATTAAGTGTGTGTGTGTGACGTCGTTGTTGTGGCGGTGTTGTGGTCGGAAGTGAACAGAGGCAGGCGCTCCTAGGTACACTTTTCAACCAACCAATCAGACCAGAAAGATTGCCGTTGAGTGGATAAATACAGCCAATCGGGGTTTGATAATTTGCAACGGTGCGCTGTGATTTGCTAATTTTGGCGTGCAACCGAATCCCACATGTCCCATCACCCTCATTCAGTATGGCGTAATCAGGTAGCACAAGTGATTCCCTCAACAATAAGACTCGAACGACGAAATATGTCTTCCACCCTAAAAGAAGAGATAACGCGCCTAATTCGCGCCATAATTTGGATTTGTCACAGCTTCTGTGGACTGTCCAACCTCACATCCTTCCGCAAAACAGAGGCTTATTTTTCAGGAAACCGTCGTGTCCCAACCCAACCAGGTGGATTCTGACTTGTTGTGCTGGTCACCCCTGCCGCCGGGCAGGAAGCAACTTGGCGTCATCTCGTCGTCGTCCTTCCATCTTTTCTTCTTCGCCGAGAGCCGCAAACCGGTGACTTGCTCGGCGCGACTACAGGATTTGCCCCAAGAGCCGGTTGAAGAAAGCTCAGCGCTGCGGAAATGGGATGGTACGACGGCGGCGACGAGCTGCTGGTGGAGGAGCGCCACGTGCGGATCGGCGAGAACGCGCTGGTCGCGTGCCTCGCGTTCGCCGTGTTTTGGGCCAACTTCGGTCTGTCGTGGTATCTCTCCACTCGCCGAGTGCCGGAGTTCGCGGAGTTCACGCCAGCGCAGAAGGCGGACTGGTGTTCACGGTAAGCTCGACGGTTCGTCGTGTCGATTACGAGTTATCTTGTTCTCACACACACGTTGCGGTGGAATGGATGGGCCAACAGGGTGAACTCAACGCTGCATGCGATCGCGGTGGTGGCGGGCGTGGCCTACGCGCTGGCGGCGATTAACTGGGGCGACGACTTCCTGCCGATGAGCTCCATTCGCTCTGCGAGCTTCATCTTTTCCATCGGTAAGAACCTCTTCCTCATCGTCGTGAACCGAATGCGCACGCTAAGCTGGAATTGCTCTCTAACCAAAGGATATGTGTGGTGTATTGCATCTGTGCAGCAATCGGTTATTTCCTGTGTGACTTGATCATCATCATCATTTGGCCCGTGCCGATGCAGTGGGTCTTCGTCATTCACCACATCGTCGCTGTGTACGTCTCTGCTTCTTTATCGGGCAATGCATTGCAAGCTCAGGAGCTAATGGGTGTGCGCGATGATATTTGTGAAACAGGGTCCCGTACTTTATCAACAACTTCATCTCGTGCTGCGCCGCGTGTCAGTTTGGTCTGCTGCTGTTCCTGCTGGTGGAACTCGCGACGCTGCCGCTCAACGTGCGCGGCTTCATGGACGCCGTGGACCGCAAGGACTCGAAGAACTACACGCGGTCCATCTACGTGACCTACGTGATCTGGGGCGTCTCGCGCACGCTGCTGCCCATCTTCCTCATCTACAGCTTCTGGTCGTACTCGTACCCGTCGGATCGCAACCATGACGTGTGCTTCTTCCCCAACCTGGTGGGCGCGCACGTCATCGCGCTCTTCTGCGTCGGCGTGTTCTTCTTCGTGCACACGCCGGAGATCATCCATCTGTGGCGCACTCACGAGGGTCCGAATGCTGCAGCGGAAGAGCCGATGGCAGATATCGACGCCCCCCTCACTCCCGAAGTCGTTGACGCACCAACATCCAAGTCCAAGTGCGGCAGCGTTCGCGGCCTGACGCTGTCGCTCTCGCGACCCAAGGAGCCTCTAGCAGACGACTCATACGACGACGTGGAGCTTGGTGTCATGCCGCGCAGCGCTCGAGCGTCCTGAGACAGCGGCGGTCGCCGAAGCCGTCACCTCCATCATTTAGCCAGCGACCCCACACCCAAACTCGGGGTGTGGGGTTACTTTGTAACCTACTTTTTAGAGTAGTGTTTTAGCCGACCCGACAGAAGTATAACCTCGGATGAAATAGAGTACCCTCGCTTTGACCTCTTGGGGTACGCTTCGAGCGAACTTAGTCGCAAAAGGGTCTTTTATTGAGGATATCTCCGGGAGCACCACGCAATAAAACCAAAGCGAGCGAGCGAGCGAGCAGGAACGCTGGCAGAAAGCAGATCCCGAGGCGATGCGGCTGACGGCGGACGTGATTCTGCGCGCGCAGGTCTCCATCAACCCGCTGCGCGAGCGGGAGTTGAGCCTTCGAGGTACATCCCCGCGCCTCCCACTGCTGCTCTCCATCCGTACCAGTGTTTGCTAACGACTGCGCAGGTTACAAAGCCCCCGCGATCGAGAACTTGGGCGTCACTAAGGTGCGACTGCATGTATCTCTTTCGCATGACTTTTGCCATTCTCCGCTTGCCGCAGGGTGTACGGGAGAATGGCAGGTTAAGGGGAGAACGTGGGCTAAGCATGGTGCTGATGGATAACAGGATGGCTTCGACTGCATTGACCTCTCGGACAACGAGATCAAGAAGCTTGAGAACTTCCCGCGGCTGCGTCGACTGCGTATGCTGCTCCTGCACAACAACCACGTGGCTAAGATCCAGGAAAACCTGTCGGATGCGATCGCGAACCTGGAATATTTAATGCTCACGGGCAACCGCATCGCCCAACTGGCGGAGGTGGACCACCTCGCCTGCTTCGCCAAGCTGGACACTCTCACGCTTAGCGGCAACCCGGTGACGAAGCGCAAGTACTACCGCGAGTACGTCATCCACAAGCTCCCGCAGCTGCGCGTGCTCGACTTCCAGCGTATCCGCCCTCATGTACGTGGGCAATACGATCTTCGCGGTCTTGAATGAGCTTCTTCTGTTCGATTGCGTTGGGGTTTCTCATGCATTTCTGGTCGATGACGTACAGGATCGCGAGGCCGCTGCCACGTTGTTCAACTCACTTGTTGGGCAGAAAATCGAGCAGGAAGCTCATGGCGAGATCGCGACCGAGTCAGAGGTGGCGGCTTCAACACAGGCGATGGGCAAGGTGCGTTTGGATACGTGTGCTTTACGCATCCGGCCATTGCTTTGGCAGCGAGTAACCCATGTTTAATGTGTGGAAATGGCTTCCCTCCTCGTTCGCAGGTCTCCATTGCTCAGCAGAACCCTCCCGCAGTGAGCGCAGTGCCCCCGCCCCCGCCGCCGCCGCCATCTGCAGCGGTGCGGGTCCCTTCGCCCAAGAAGCAGCCGCCAGTCAAGTCTCCTGCGCCAAAGAAGGCGATGGAGACGGATGCTGTCGCTACCAGCAGCGAGGTGGAGGTGGCGCCTACTGTTGCGGTCGAGGAGACTCCGGCGCCTAGCACCCCTGTGTCAAAGAAGCCCGTCCCTCAAGAGGACGTGGAGATGGAGGACGCGAGTGAGGAGCCCGCTGTCGTGCCGTACACGCCGTCGAAACCCATCGAGCAGATGACGGTGGCGGTTCTGCGGGAGGAACTGAAGAACCTCGGCTTGCCCATCAAGGGCTTGAAGGCGGAGCTCGTGAAGCGATTGAAGGAAGCTACCGGCGGGGCGTAGAGGTCCTCCCTAGCCGAGACGCCAGGCAACCATCACCACTCAATAGGGAGATAGAAAAACAGAACCTAAAAGGCCTGGATGAACACGTACGGGAACGCAAACCTGCAGGTAGCGACTCGATCTCGGTCTTCCCCCTCGCGTCGAAGATTCCCTCTGCGATTGCTTCCTCTGTCCTGCAGATGTAGACCAGAAACGCACGTATTCCCTCCGGCAAACGTCTTTCCACCATCCCATCATCGACAATGTACTCTATCCTCCTCTCAGGTTGCGAGACACCAGCACCACAACGACCACAGTGACAGCAACGCAGCTCAACTCTGCTAGCACTAGTTGCTGAGGCTAATATGGCGCAATGCTTCGACTGAGGCTCTCGGCGCGGTCACGACGCGTCTGCGCAATCTTCGTGAACGCTCCGTCGCCGTCGTATTTGTACATGATCGGCACACCTACGGGGCCGAACATTAGAGCAAAATCATCAATCACACCTGCCCCAAGTAGCTTCAACAGACGCTCGATGCGAATCCAACCAGAGCACACACGCACCTGTCGGTGCAAGCAGCAGACACCGCTCGGGTGCCGTCTTCTCCAGCTTCATCTGCTCGCAGAACTCGTTGGCGTCCATGCCGTCCAGGTGCTTAATGAGCGTCCGGATCACGAACCCGTGAGAGGACAGCAATACATTGCGTCCCGCAGCCAGATGTGGCAGGATGAACGAGTCGAAGAACGGGATGGTGCGCGCGTGGATATCCTCACAGCTCTCTCCGTTTTCACCGGGGAACCGCGTGTGAAAGTCGTTCCGGATCTTCTTCACGTGCTCCTTGTCGAACATCACCGTGTGCTTGGTGCTCGGCACGCCCTGTTCATCCCATTCACAAGGTTAGAGCCCGATCCATGAACCGGTCCGTGTCCAAAATGCCAAAGGAATAGCAAGATCAACCTGTAGATCACCGAAGTTGCGTTCGTTCAGCGCTGGAGAAATATACACCGGGATGATCTGTTCGACACCAGCAGACGCAGTCGCATTTGAGTGCCAGGACCCACGCAAGTGCCTCTTCTCCAGAAGAAACAACAGCAAAGGGCACAAAGACCAACGCACGTACAAAGTCATAGGGGTTCTTGTCGTTCACCCCTCTGAAAAGCGGCTCATCCAGCGGCGAGCGGTGCTCCACCACGGGCGTCTTCCGGCTCGAGTGCACGCTCAGCGCCAGCGACATGGTGGTGCGTGCGCGGTCCATCTGCGAGCAGAACACCACGTCAATGGGCGTGAACTCCAGGCGCTTGCCGGCCTCGAACGCCTCCTGCATGCCCACGTCACTAGGGCACATCCAACCACGGCAAGCATTAGCGCCACTGCTTTCAAGCGCAAGACAACAGTTATACAAACAGGAATTGGCTGGATGTCTACCTGAGTGGGATGTCAATGGAGCCGGCATACCGCCAGAGGTCGTTGGGGCGGTCGGGCTTGCGGTTCCACACGCTCTGGCCGTGGCGCAGCAGGATGAGCGTGCCAAAGCTGCTGCGCGGTCGCTCCCCAGCGGCGTCCACCGCCTCCCCCGGCGCGAGCGTCGTCCAACTCGCGTCGCACTCGCCGTTCCGAGTGTCCCAGTGCTCCACGTGCGCGTTCGGCAGCTGATAGCGGCGCTCCGAGGCGCGGATGGAGTTGCAGCACTGGCCGTCCGCACACCTGCACTCCTTGAGTCGGCGCTGCCGCTGCCGCTCCGCCAAGACTCCAACGGCCGCGGCGGCGGCGGCCGCCAGAAGCAGCGAGGCCACGCCTACGATCACCTTCATCCCGCGCTCCCGCCTTCGGTGTCGCGTGTGTCTTTGATGCGCCGAGCGGGTGATGCCCTACGGTACTCGCGGGTTCTTTTCTCGCTTGCTTGGCGCTCTGCTTCGGGAAGACGGGATGCGGTCGTGTGTCCGGTGGATGCGCAACGTTCGATATTGCATTTCACCCACCCACCCCGCACTTCAACCTCGCGAATTCTTGGTAAAACCCAGACATCAGCGAGTGAAAACGGGAAAAACCAATTTTGGGTGGCATTAACAAAGGAGTAAAACACACCGGGTATTGGGGGTTTGGAAGAGAGGGAGTACGATAACCCCCTCAACTGGGTATTCAAACGGTAAGCTACCGGTTGTTTGAACCATCAAAGGAAAATGGCGAGATGGCGCTTGCAGCATTGCGTGCAATGCAGGCATCTCCGAGCAAACCTGACGGCGCTGGGGTTCAAGCGCTGCACGTCTGTCTGAGCCGTGGCTCTGCGTGTGCACCGAGGGCGGTGTGATCGCACTGATGCTCGTCTACGTTGACGACATCATTTGCGCCACGAACTCGGAGTAGTTCAAGCCTTAGACTTCAAGGTCGAAGTACAGCCACGAGATGTTGGAGCGGTTCACAAGAGAGGAAGGCCAACGTCAAGAAGTAACGACGAGGCGGAAGAGGACTTGAGCTCTTCGAAGATCAGGATTGAACGCTCAGCTCGAAAGCATCCTCAGTCGTTGCCAAAGATCAGATGGTGTCGGGCATCCAGCGCTTGAGATATCAACGCAACTGGGAATCCCGTGTTTCACTTGCCCCGACGAAACCTCACTACTCGTACTGACCGCACAATCGGGATCGAAACGCTACAAGTGTATTCGTCAATCGGAAACGGAGCAGCCTACAACGTCACCTGGATTGCATCTGGATGTCTTCGCTTCAGTTCAAGATACTACTTGCAGCCGAGCCACGCTTCAGCCGTCGGGTCACAAAGGTCACCCACGCCCTTCGCGATCTGACGCCGTCGCATCTCGATCGGAAACGGGTTCGGGTCGCAGGCGACGCCCATGAGCCGAGCGCTGTAGCACATGGCTTCCGGGTACCCCGACACCTCGCACTGTCGATACAGCGTGCCATTGCACTGGGCCATTGTCTCCGGGGTGGGCGGACCTTCCAGTATACCCGGGACCAGTGCCTCGCCCGCACAGACACTGAACGGGAACTTGGCGATGAGCTCCAGCGTTCCAGCCGTCGGCACTTTCTCGGATCGATTCGGATCCAGGCACGTCGCCGCTGGCGTGCCCCAGATCTGGTGGACTTGGCACATGGAATGCGAGAGGTTGCACGGCTTGTAGAACCCGTTGCAGCACCACGTGCCGCGGTCCACGACCGCGAACCACTTGAGGTTTCGGATAGCCGTGAGGTCTGGCATGCTGTCCAGAAGCGGCAGACCAGCGATCACGAAGCGTTCCAGGCTGTGGAGGGTGTCGACCGACGGCAGCGCCACCAAGGACGGGAACACGGCCAGGTTGAGAGATTTCAGGCTGGTTAGACCCGCGAAAGACGGGAGCTGCTGCATCCCTGGGTGCACGCCCAGATGCATGAACGTGAGCGCCGACATGTCGTCGAACATGTCGTTAGGCAGCACAGACAGCGAGCTGCCGAACGTGCCTTCCACGTGTCTGTGTCGCACCGATCAGCACAAATCAGACTGTCAATGACGCGTTTCTGGGAGCTACTTGGTCTGCAGCACAGGCAAGAACGTACAGGTACTCGAGCTTGGTGAACGTCTTGACCCAATCAGGCATCACTTCGGTATGCGTGTACACCAGAGACCTAGCACAGCGAACACTCACACGTTTAGTTAGCATCGCCATGGCCTCACCACTCCTTTCTCGCCTAGCATAGCCAACGTACAGGTGCTTCATCTCCGTACAGCGTCGAAGCTCGTCTGGCAGCGTCAGCAGGTAGCGGTTCGTTAGTTGGATCGTTTGTAGATCGCCTATCGTCGCCAACTGCGACACCTTGTCCGTCACGTCACCTCCTCGAACGTCTTTGGCGCGTCATCCTCGTCGATCAACATCAAACAAGGACACTGCGTCAACGAGCCACGCTTCAGATTCGTCCAGCGGCGAGCGTTAACGACACACTCGGGATGCGGCTCGCACGCACGGGCCGACGTCCGAACGCTCTCGCCCACGAAGACGCAGAGCAGAATGGCAAACACCACGAAGAAGGCGGCCGACGCGCGATGTTTCTTCGGGTACACGCTCGTCTGTCGAGCTCGCGGGTCTTGGATCAAGCCCACCACGTGGCTCATCTGGAAGCACAAGGCCAGATTGACTCCCACGCGCGTGAAGAAGTCCAGCACGGACACGATGCGCAGCGACTTCAAGCTCTTGTAGATGATGACCGTCTGCACGGGATCAGCGATCACGCTGGCGCCCTGCTCGAAGGACCCAGGTGGGAAGACGGCTAGATTGATGGCCAGCTTCGCTCGGTCGAAGTGGAAGGTGGAGAGGCAGTAGATGAGCACGAGCATCGGGTACCCAACGGCAATGAGCAAGTCGAAGCTGAGTATCCACAGTTCAGGACCACGAACACAGTCAGTCTCCAGCGGTTTACAGAGAGAGAGAGAGAGAGAGAGCAGTAGTTATCGCACAAGGTATCGACGAGGACTTCCGCCAGCCCGGTTTGTTTGTACGGGAGGAACATCATGACAACGCACGACAGCGCGTTGGCAGCGACAATTGCTGTGAAGACGCCGATGAGCACAGTAGGGGTCCCGGCTTCGAGGATCTGGACAAGCAGGACGGTCTGGATAGCCAAATCGCCGATTTTAAGCCAGACTTTCTGCATGCACAACGCAAGAGATCAATGTGAGCGACGACACGAGACCGAAACTACATGTAGTTGTGTCTGTACCACGAAGCGGCGAGCGGAGCTGTCTTTCCTGGTGAGGGAGGAGGCCAATCTCGCAGCGGAAGAGGTGGCGAGGCTCCCCGTGCGACTGCTAGCTCTCTCCGCCAGGGATTTTGCCATGCCTTGCTTCATCGAGTCGAGCTTGTGCATCACCCTCGACGAATGTCGAGCGCTTTCTGGGACGGGCTTGGGTCGTCTGGCCAACTTGATCAAGATGGAAATGTACCCGAGGCCGACAATCGAGAGCCCAAGCAGTGCGAGCACTAGCAGCGTTTGTGGCGGGTTGATGAGAAGCCAGAACGAGCCGTTGTCGAAGGCCTCGGTGCGCATGATGCTGTTCACCGTATCGTTGGGTGCGGCCGTCAGCACCATAAGCCACAGCGTCCAGGCCAAGCAAACGCACACCACCACCACAAAAACGAGCGATAGCAACAGTGTCACGTCGAGTCGGCGTCTCCCAGAGCTCGGGACCTCTCCCTTCTTCAGCGAGGAAAGCACCGGCGTCGCCAACGCCAAGCTGTTCTGTCCAGAGTCGTTGTCTGTGAACTTTGCCCCGTCGGAAGGTGGCACAAACTCGATACCAACCGCCTCTGGCACTGCGTGAAGCTCGCGAGTCTTCGACTCAGTATCGACGGCAGTGGAGTCCCGATATTCGACGGCTTTGACTGACAAGCAAGCGAGCCGCTGGTCACTACCTCCCGTGACAGTGCTCAACGCCGCCACGTCATCCGTCGCCGCCAACGCGTTTACGAGATCCTCCTCCTCCATTTTCGGTGCGTGAGCAAGTCTTCTCGATCTCTTGTGGGGCCTTTCGCTGAGCAACAGGTCGAGAAGAAGCGTGCAGCAAGCCAATGAGTGAATTGCTCAATCGCGTCGTGTCCCTTCACGTTGAGTCCGGTGGCTGTTAGAACGAAAACGCCCCAGCAGGAGATCTTCACGCGATGCTACATGAATCAGAAAAGTTGCGTGAATTACCAGATCCACTCCGCTGCGACTCTTCGCTGGCCCCACTTGCTCTTCTGAGCTGATCTTTCCGCAAAAGAACCCTCCAAATCAGCCGCCCGAGAGCTTGCGTCAAGAGAAATGAAATTGTCGAGTGCCTGGCCACCTCGACAAGCATGCAAAGACTGGGATGAGGCGAGGCACATACAAGAACGGACGGCTGGAGCAAGCCTACAGTTCCCCGAGCAACGCGGTCACATCCTCCACCGTCAGGTCGCGGTCGTCCTTCTTCAGGATGGAGCGCACCGCCTCGGAAGCGCCCGTGTTGGTCATCGACAGCGTCTTGTCCACGTAGTTGGGCAACCGGTCTTGGTTGGCATCCACCCACCGCAGATACGTGAGCGACTGCTCGGGCGTCAAGATGGAGTGCAGCATCTCTGTGTGTCGCTGGACGGTCTCGGACCGCTGCTCGAGGCTCTTCTTCAATTTGCTTAAATATGTCTGCAGCAACACCACAAGCAAGAATTCTAAGGCCTCCAGAATCGCAACAACACCAGCAAGCGCTACAGCATCGTACCACAGCGAGCGCCACCCGTCGACGTTCCGACTTGCTGCTCTTCGAGTCGCCCGATCTGTAAAGAACACGAACCAAGGACAGCCTTGTGAGAACACAGGCGACACACGTTCCACATATTACCACGCCTTGAGGAAGCGAGTACGCACTTGTACAGCGACTTGAGCTTCTCGTCCTGTTCGTAGGTGAGCGCGAGGTCTCCCGTGAGCGTCGACCACAGCGTATCCTTCTTGACCATGACGGGGGCTTTCTTCTTCTCCGGCACGTCCCCGGGTCCGTTTTTCGCGCCCAGCGCGTTGGCCTCGTCGAAGAATGCCTCATCTTGGATGCTGAGCCACAGCAAGAAGCGGCAGTACGGGGGCAGCAACAGGTTGTCCAGCTGGCGGAAGTTGTAGTCCTTCACCGCCAGTCGTTCCTACAAACCATCGCACAAGGTTAGCTGCGTGGCAAATGCATCGATGAACCCTTGTGAGGATAGGAACGCGGGCGTACCACGCTGTTGGGCCCGAAGCGTTCTTGAATCAGCATAATTCCCTGCCGGATCTTCTCCGAAACACTCTGAAAACGCAGGCTCAGATGTCAGACGCCACTCCCTATTCTCCACAGATCGCACGGCTGGGAAGCATGGCCACGCACCTCCTCTGAGCTGTTCTTCAAGTCTTCCGCGAGGGTCGCCAGGATCTCCGATCGCACGTTGTTGAGCGACTCGTCAGCGCGCTCCAAGTGGCTCGCGCGGGTGGCGTCGATGCTCTCCGTGAGCTGAGAAACCTGCAGCAAGAGAGCGCACGAAGGACGCGTAGATCGGCCAACACAAGTCGCATACGGTTAGCGCTATTTCTCTCTAATTTGTGGACGAACGCGGCTCGAACCTTTTCTTCCAGCAGCTCGAGGTACTGTTTCTTGCGGCGACGACTTTGACGAGCCGACTCGCGGTTCCTCGCGAGTCTGAGAGTTCAACAACCATATACAAGCGCATCCAAGGTGTAAGCACGCCGGCCTATTCATACTTGTCTCCCTCCTCCTCGAAGGAGAGGCATCCTACCTTCGCTGACGCTTCTCATCCGAGTCCAGACCTCCCGTGCCCGACGCGGCATCGTCATCCACAGGACGCAGCATGGAGCTCTCCGCGGAGTGGAAGGCGTTCTGCATCTGTTGGAAGGCCGACATGGACTCGCTGCCGCCCGGAGACGACGCCGACGACGACTGACCGCCGAACGCGCGCTCCTGTCCGTGCGGCATCTGCTGCTGCCCGAACGTGAACTGTTCGTTCGACGCGCGGGCGGGGCTCGAGGTGCTGCCGGCGTCCGCCGCACTCGCCCGGGACTGAGGCATCTGCTCCGCCGCCACGTCGGCGGACAGGAAGTAGCTCAGCAGGTCATCGTCTTCCGGCGTGAGGTCCATGATCACTCGCTCGCTTGCTACCTTGGTGGAGGAATTCGCTCGCTCGCACTTCCGTCTGGAGGGTTTGACGCGATCGATACTGAACCGCCCAATGACATCGCCGACGCGCACGGCGTCAGTCATCGCGAAGTTCGCACGCGTCGGAAAATCGGTGCGCAAAACGAACTTAACGTGACTTGAAAGAACGCTCCACGAATCACGAAGTCTTCTTTCTGGTGGCATCCAGATTCAAATCGCAAACTGAATCGTATTCAGCAGGGTATTAGATTCTTCAGGTTTAAAATGTTTCATTTTTGAAATCGGTTGAATCTAGTCAGAAGGGATATGATGCATGACAGGCAAATATCTCTGTGTGGATCGGTGAGTGATGGTGCGGGTCTTTGCCATTCGCATCGGGCAGCGCTCATTCTCAAGCCAGAGAAGGAAGAAGGAAGCAGCGCCGAACTCCGATTGATCCCAAGTCCTGGGCATAATGGCCGACACCCTGAAACTTTCGGCAGACGCTCCGGACGTGAGCGACTCGGAGGTGAGTTCGCTCTGCGGCAGCGAGCTCGAGCTAGAAATGGCTTGGGGCGAAGGACCCATCGCCCCGCTGCGAACGGACGCGGTCGCGGACGACGGAGTGAACAAGAACGCGGTGGCGAGCGCTGAGCGCCCGAACAGCAATGGCAACGGCTCGAGTCGCGCGCGCACGCCCCAGAAGCGCGGCAGTGATTCGCCGCTGGCGCGGAGCAAGCGGCTCATCAACATCCACCCCATCCGCTCGGCCGGCTATTTGTCCAAACCCAACGAGCTGCCGCTGGGCCAACGCAAGCAGCAGCGATGGTTCAACGGTGCGTGAATGTATCCGTACAAGTGGAAGCAAGTGCCACCATGCTATTATTTTGATTGTGGTACTAAATGCCGGTGATATGTGTGTGTTTATGGGTGAAAAGACCATCATTTCGGCAACCGCGCCGCGTCCACGCGACTGGAAGACCTCATGGAGCACATGGACATTAACGTCGAATGGAGGTACGTATCTACGCGGTAGTGCACATCATTCCGGTGGTGGGCGGTTTAGTGTGTCATTGGAGCTTTACTGCTTCCGCAGCAGATGCCTGACGACTTGACCTTGTTGCATTTCTTTCAGATCCAACTTTCAGAAACTGGCAGAACCGCAAAACGAGGAGCTCCAGACAGCGTTCCGTAAAGGTCGTGGTGCTCACGTGGGCAATGGATCCAATCAGTTGCGCTATCGCCGCAAGGACGAGTGGAATGGTACAGTTACCGGGCAGCCTCTGGTGGTCGTGTGCTGCTGTCGTTGATGGCTAAGTGTCAACATTGTGGACTGCAGATGCCGAGCAAATGTTCGCTCGTGTCGACCGTCGTGCTCGGACGTTGATGCTCCGGTCTTTCAACTCGTTTGCACCGTTCATTGAGGCGGTGGAGTACGTGGTGCTGCACTTCATCCAGGTATGTGGGGCACGAGCAAACCGATTTCCATGCCACATTGTGGAGGGCTGATGGGATTGTCTGGCAGTGGCGAGAAGTTCCGTCCGAGCTGGAAGTAGCAGCCCCGCTCTTCCGCATGCTTCAGCACCCGATCGAGCTGCTGCGCGTGAGCGAGAAGGACGTGCGTCTGGTTTTTCCACTCCTGGATTCGGCCTTCCACCGGCTGATCATCCACAGTGTCTGCCAGTTTTACGGCGTGCGGTCTCGAAGTAAGTTGCGTCTTGCTTGCTTCGCTGTGTGTTCAGCCTGATGGGCGTGAGGCTAAAGGTGTTGTTCACTTGTGCGAGCAGCTGAGGCCAACCGCCGTCTGAACACCAAGATCATGGTGCTCAAGAGCCCGAAGAAGAAATTCTCCGCGGACGAGCTCACCAACAATTCGTTGTGCGAGTTCATCCGCGAAACCCGCATCACCAAGCGCTCTGCGGCGACCCTCTCGCCCGAGAAGAACGAGCAGGGCCACGCTCTGGAGGTGCAGTCCAAGAGTAGTGAGTGCAGCGATGGCTTCTGCATGGTTGAGAGCCCGCAGCTTTGACTGGTCGTTGGCGTGGGTTTGCTTATGTGGACGTTATGCATGTTGTTGGTTCAACTCATCCAGTTGAGCTGCTCCCCGTCCACACGCCGAGCAAATGAGACGTGCCCGATCAGTGGGCTGCTTCAATGGCGAGATGGTGAAGAAGATGGCCGAGCTGTAAAAAAACCCTGGAGTATCTTGCCGAACATTCATTCATCCACCTGTGGATCACGGAGAATATCAACGGAGTAATCGCTTGTGGGACGCAATCATCATTGAAGTTCGATGATTTCGCGAGTGGGTTCAATTCGGGTGCAGCATTAAATCCAAATGATAAACCCACATTGGAAATGAACCCATGGATTGAGGGAATTTGCTGGCGACCGAATCAGTCGATGGCATCTGAGAGGTTCTCTTGTTCAACAACCGCTTCCTTGTCGAGCTGCTGCTCCTGTTGAAGAGAGTGCATCAATGGAGGCGGCCAAGCCGGAGCCGTTGGCGTTGGCTTTGACGATCGATGCGATCGCCGTGGAAGCCGTTGATGCGACCGGCAATGAGGCCGCGATGGGTGGTGACAAGGCGACTGGGTTGATTACTGAGGAGGTCGTGGCGACGCCCGAGGGATACATGCACTTGCCACAGGAGCTGGCGTCGCCAGCCTCGATGCCTGAGCTGTTAGCTGCGGCGGACGCCCTTGGACCCGACGGCGGGACTGATCCGGGGGCTTTGGAAGCTGACGCGAAGATATCGGAGCTGAATCAAGACGAGAACGGAGAGAAGAGCCGCGGTGGCAGTGTGGCGGAGGAGGACGAAAGCGAGGAGCACGCGACCATCAAGGCGGTCGCGGAATCCGCGGACAAGAGTCCTCCGCTGGATGCGAATTTGGGGGAGGTGATCGCAAGGATCCGAGACAAGTAAGGCCGCACCAGCATGACATTGCCTATCTGGGTATGCCATTTGACTGACCGCTTGGCTATTACTTTGCTTGTTGTGACAGACTGCCGTGCGAATCGGTGGAGGTGCTGGAGTCTGGTGAGATCATGGTGCTGCCGAAGGGTTGGACCACACGACAGAGCAAAACCAACAACAACAAGACGTACTATGTGTCGCCTTACGGGCACACACAGTGGCTGCGACCTCCGATGAAGACTGGTATGGATTGCTTCGACTTGCGTTTCTATTGCGATGGAGACGTCCAGAGTGCACAGCATACTCACACTCGCTCGTGTTGCTTCCATTGATACAGGCATCGCTTACAACTGGGTGCACGAGATTGAAGTGACGTTCGGCCAGGGTCGTCTGGGACTCAACTTGAAGCAAATCGCTGGTCTCCCTGGCACCGAGTTCTCGGACATCCAGGTTCACATTGCAGAGATCTACAAGGTACGGCGGCATGTAGTCGACAATTTGCTTCTGGCGGTGGATATTTAATGCAGTTGTTTGCGACGTGTGTTGTGTTTAGCTGCCGAATGGCATGGCGAGCCCTGCTGAGATTTATAACTGGAGTGTCAAGCCTGAAAAGTACGTGTCTTGTCAACGCATTCCACAATAGCGGGGCATTGAATTTAGACGCTGGTTTCCCAACGAATGCTGCTGTTTATGTGATGCTTTTGCTGTACCAGGCGTCTTGCGTTGAACATGCGGATGACAATGATGAATGGCATCACGCTGACTGGGTATACTTATTCGGAGGTGCTGGAGATGCTGGCTCGGATGCAACGCCCTGTCCGTATCAAGTTCGCCGACTTTTCGAAAGGCATCGTGGCAGGCGTTGTCCTTGCTGCCGATCGCAAGTGCCACCACTGAGGTTGTCGCTTTTACCCTTCCAGCCCAAGCGTAAAGCCGTCACAGACATTCAATCAAGCGCATGGACGAGCGTTTAGCCAGAGAACCCTGCAGCGCTCAGACACACTAAATTTAGTTTGATCATGTTTTTATTAAACCCGCGATAACAGTAAAACCCACGCTTTGAAGATGGAGGCGTCTATAAAACCCATCATCATGTCTCTCCTGCTTGGCCGGATTTTTTTCGTCTCTTCTCTCGAGTTGCGACAAACCGACGTTTTTCCCGTTGTCGAGCACGAGGTTTTTCATTAAAACCTTATCCCCACCCAAGGGGGTGAAAGTGTTGTTGAGCTTTTCATCTCGAAGCGGAGCAGCCCACACGCATCCGCAAGGCAAGGGGGAAGGAAAGAGAGGCCGCTCATCCGCCGCCTCACCGCCCCATCCACGGGACAGCAGGCGAGAGAGCGCCACACAGATGGATCCGAACGCTCCTGAGGCGTCCGAGGCGCAGGCGGTGCCTTCTCCGGAGGCTGTAGCCCTCGTGGAGCCGCCGCAAGACGGAGAAACGCAGACGCTCCCAATGGCGGATTCTACTAAGGTCATCCCGGAGAAGGACGAGAGCGTCACTGCTGACGAAGACGAGGAGGTGGACGCGACTCCCTCTGCTGCACCTGATGTTGCGGAGAGCGCGGCAGGCGAGGGAGAAGTGGACGCAACAACAGAGCAGAGCGACGCTGCCAACAGCACAGCAGAAAGTGTCGAGGAGCTGGACCCGCCGCTGACTATCGTGGCTCCAGTGGCTGCTGATAGTGTCGAAGAGGAGGAGGAGTCGACGCCGATGGGGGCGGATCCAGCTTATCCGCTGGCGTTGACGATCGATGCGGACGCCGTGGAAGCCGTTGATGCGACCGGCAATGAGGCCGCGATGGGTGGTGACAAGGCGACTGGGTTGATTACTGAGGAGGTCGTGGCGACGCCCGAGGGATACATGCACTTGCCACAGGAGCTGGCGTCGCCAGCCTCGATGCCTGAGCTGCTAGCTGCGGCGGACGCCCTTGGGCCCGACGGGGGGACTGATCCGGGGGCTTTGGAAGCTGACGCGAAGATATCGGAGCTGAATCAAGACGAGAACGGAGAGAAGAGCCGCGGTGGCAGTGTGGCGGAGGAGGACGAAAGCGAGGAGCACGCGACCATCAAGGCGGTCGCGGAATCCGCGGACAAGAGTCCTCCGCTGGATGCGAATTTGGGAGAGGTGATCGCAAGGATCCGAGACAAGTAAGGCCGCACCAGCATGACATTGCCTATCTGGGTATGCCATTTGACTGACCGCTTGGCTATTACTTTGCTTGTTGTGACAGACTGCCGTGCGAATCGGTGGAGGTGCTGGAGTCTGGTGAGATCATGGTGCTGCCGAAGGGTTGGACCACACGACAGAGCAAAACCAACAACAACAAGACGTACTATGTGTCGCCTTACGGGCACACACAGTGGCTGCGACCTCCGATGAAGACTGGTATGGATTGCTTCGACTTGCGTTTCTATTGCGATGGAGACGTCCAGAGTGCACAGCATACTCATACTCGCTCGTGTTGCTTCCATTGATACAGGCATCGCTTACAACTGGGTGCACGAGATTGAAGTGACGTTCGGCCAGGGTCGTCTGGGACTCAACTTGAAGCAAATCGCTGGTCTCCCTGGCACCGAGTTCTCGGACATCCAGGTTCACATTGCAGAGATCTACAAGGTACGGCGGCATGTAGTCGACAATTTGCTTCTGGCGGTGGATATTTAATGCAGTTGTTTGCGACGTGTGTTGTGTTTAGCTGCCGAATGGCATGGCGAGCCCTGCTGAGATTTATAACTGGAGTGTCAAGCCTGAAAAGTACGTGTCTTGTCAACGCATTCCACAATAGCGGGGTATTGGACTTGGACGGTGAATTCCTAACGAATGCTGCTGTTTATGTGATGCTTTTGCTGTACCAGGCGTCTTGCGTTGAACATGCGGATGACAATGATGAATGGCATCACGCTGACTGGGTATACTTATTCGGAGGTGCTGGAGATGCTGACTCGGATGCAACGCCCTGTCCGTATCAAGTTCGCCGACATCTCGAAAGGCATCGTGGTGAGTGCTGCCTCTAATGATTTCCCGTTGGAAATCCGGAATCCTAATGCTAACGACGGTATTGGATGACAGGGCCGAGTAGCGGAAGAGCTCCCTCACGAGGAGACGGAGGAAGTGAAGGAGGCGCGTGCGGCAAGGGTCATGCAGAGCTCGTTGCGGATGGAATACTTCCGCATTCTGGTGGCGTACGAGCTCCACCAGCAAGTCTGGGGTGTGGCGAAGAGCCACATGCAGCTGAAGGAACAGGAGATGCAAAAGAAGTGTGAAGTCATGGCGACACAAGTGGAAGGGCAGCAGCAGCTGCAAGAGTCGCTGGAGAAGGAGCGCGAGAACCTGATTCAAGAGGCGGCGTCGCTCGAGGAGATGATTAAGCAGTTGGATCTGCAAGCAGCTGGCCAGATCGAGTCGCCCGAAGTGTTGAAATCGACGGAGCTCGTGTTGCGGAGTGCGGAGCTGGAGAAGGAAATTGCGGAGATTATCGCGGAGAACGATGAGCTTCAGGCGTCTCGCATCAAAATCGAGGAATCGCTGGATTTGTTGCAGAAAGATCTGGACGAGTACGGAGATCTCGAAGTGGACCAAAACGGCCATTACGAGATCAAGTTCTTCTCGCCAGCGTTTCTGGGCTCGATGGTGCAGCGAGGCTCTATCGATACCCGCGCTGAGGACGCACGCGACCGGCTTTTGGAGAAGGTGAAAGCCCAAGGAGAGCACCTGGGGGAGGAGATCACGATGGAGGAAGAGCGGGCGAAGTTCGTGGAATCGGAGATTCATCAGTTCCAGAAGCAGATGGACGTGGCTGCTGCGGCGTCCAAGCGTGAGGATGACTTTATCAGCGGGGAGCGGCCGCCGCAGATGATCTTTCTGGAGAACAAGATCGCGTTGTTGCGGAAAAACTTGCGGGAGACGGTGGCTGGGATGGTGAAGGCGTCGAACAGTGGGGATCGCCAGCAGGCCGACAACTTATCGCTCCGCCGAGCGGATCTCAAGGACGACCTGAAGACGGCATTGGACGAAATGCACCGGATGGAGGGCGAACTCAACGTGTTCTGGGACGTTGATGAGCGCAAGACGGTGTCTGGCCAGCAGGAAGATGCGGTCGATGACACAGTCGACATCGATTTGGCGCCGGAGGAGCGCGTGTCGGAGTCGTCGCGTCTGCAGAACAAACTGGCGAAGCTGAAGACCCAGCTGCATGACACGGTCATCCAACTCGCGAAGGCGGCGAGCGACAAGGACGAGGAGCGGAAGAACGAGCTGAGCACGCAACGGCTGCAGTTGAAGGACGAGATGAAGGTGGTGCAAGACCAGTTCCAAGTGCTGGCCAACGGGACGCGGAACGAGGCGGTTCAAGCCAAGGACTTGTACATGCGGCCGTCGATTGCCGGCCCACCGAGCATGCAGGACTTCCGCGGCTCGATTAGCGGCAACAGAGCCTCGCTTGGTGGCAACAGAGCCTCGCTTGGTGGCAACCGAGCTTCGGTTGGCGGCGCCCGAGCTTCGGTTGCTGGTCTCCGAGGCTCCGAGCGATTCGATCCGAACCGGAGTCGTCGGAGCAGCAGCAGCGCGTCGATCGGTTCGCTAACGCAGTCCTTCAACTCCAATTCGAACCAGGTACCGGCGCCGAAAGACGGCGCGATGCCGACCATGAGTGGCTTGTTGCGGAAGCACCCGACGCATTCCAACGAGAAGGGTGCGTTCGGGAACATGTCGCTTCGCGGCGTTCGAGAGCGCTGGTGCGTCATCGAGTCGGACGGCAATCTCCGGTACTACAAGCGCCAGGGCGACCGCGAGCCGCGTGGAGCCATCCCGCTCAAGCACAAGTCGCTGGAGATCCTCCATGGCAAGGAGGTGGGCAAACCCAACGAGTTCATGATCTGCTCGCCCACGCATCAGACGCGCCTTGTCGCCAAGAGCCACGAGGAGATGCTGCGCTGGGTGAAGGCGCTGGAGGTGGCGCACCAGTACTTCTTCCAGCAAACGCTGACCCGAGGCGGCTCGATCGACAGCCTGCAACACCAAGAGAGCGTGTCTTCGTCCACGGGCAGCGTCAGCGCGGATCAGCCGACGAGTGCCACGTCCCCATCGTCGATGGACCCCGAGCTCGCGTATCGAAACAAGCGAGCGACGTTGGGTTTTTGAGGTCGAGGGCAGAAAACCCCAGCGACGAGATGGGTGGCCCGGCCCTGTCTTTCCCTTCTTTCTGGTCCTCGGACGACTCTGACAGGGCTCTGAGTATTCGAGCGACTACCTTCGTGCACTCGAAGCGCCACTCCCTCCTGGAAGTGGAGGGCACTGTGGACATATTTATTGGCAGTGCTTTCAAACAGGGTGACACATTTTTCCATTCACATGACGATTGTTCTTGTTCATGTTTGTTCGTTCTTGTTCATGTTGTTCACGTTTGTTCACTTTGAAAAATCCCGCCAAGATTTGAAGATGGGTGTTGGGTGCTTGGGTTTTATCGGCGGCGATTCGCTCGCTGGCCACAAGCGGCAAACAGGACCGAACGCCCATGTTTCGCGCCCGGAAGTTCGTGGAGGTGCCGCCGGCCAAGCGCGGCAACGGGCTGCTGACGCCGCTGTCCGCCGACCTGCTGACGGCCAGCAAGCGGCAGCGGCTGGAGCAATGGGACGCGCTGT
>MBAC02006192.1:0-15189 GCA_001712635.2 Nothophytophthora sp. Chile5
TCCCATCTTAAGCGTACGCCCGACAAGTATATAATAGCAAACTCGTCAACAACAATAACAAACAGGATGTGTAATAGCTTCAAGAAACAGCTACTAATCGACTACCTGGGGGATCTGGGAGAATATGAAACAACCGGCTGGATCTTAGACATACAGACCCTTGAATGGGATAATACCTGGAAGAATAGACCGTACGCTCTTGAGGAGCTCGGACCAAAGCCAGACTATATCTACAAATGCCATTGTACAACAGAAATCCGATATAATTGCTTAATCAGACATATCAAATCTGGGAGGCTCGAGTTCGTGGGAAGTATGTGCTATGAGCGCTTCGGTCAAAACTATAAGAAATGCATCAGCTGCCATGAGCGCAACCGCTGCCACACAAAACGCTGCGCCGAGTGTCGTGTGAAGTGCCCCGTACACAGGACATATCATGATGACAACTATATCCATATAAAGAGCGATTATCTGATCAAATTTGGGGAATATAAGGATAGAACAATCCATTCCCTGATCGGCAATGGCGACTCTTATCTCCAATGGCTTGTAGACTCACCCTGAGTTGGGACGCGAATGTAGCGAGCACTAATAGAATTACTCCCATCGACCGAGATACAGTTCGGCATGCATAAAGGAAAGAGCTTCAAATGGCTGGAAACCAATCAACCAAGCTATTACGCCTGGGTTAAAAAAAAATGTCAATCATAGCTACATAGAATATCTCTAAACAGCATATTTTTTTATCAGTATTTCTCAAGCTCAGCCTTCAGAGTAGGGCACGATGCCTGAACGTACTCGTTCTTTTTCAGCCACTCGAGATATGAAGCATGATTATCGGCGATATATTTAATCGTCCGGCCCTTGTGTCGCCCCCAATTGATTTTGAATCCCTCGTCAACGGGAAGGCCCTCTTCAAGAGCCCCCCCCGAACCTCGTCGGAGAGCTTCAAAGATGGTTGCTTGAATAGCCATTGGCAATACGAGGGATCCGTTTGAAGTAGATCCTCAATGCGGCGGCCAGCGTGTTTTCCAAATCCGAGTGTCATGGTAGTGGGGGTAGTGGGGTATATATATGTATGATCATAAAACTTCTGAATTAATTAACCACCTTTGATGTTTGTTTGATCTTGAGTGTCTACTCAATCCGCCCAAGCTATGCGTCGATCCACAGTCACACGCAACTGGTTGACCCCGATGAGTAGACATGTATTCTCTCCGCAACTCATAATGATGCCTGAGCGGATTAAATGAGGCGCTGAGATTCACGCACTTGAGCTTACTAATCCATAGCTGCTCGTATGCATTGAGCTGCTGGCGATCAACCACCTCATACGTCTTGATCAAGATGATCTTAAATTCAGTGATCCCGAACTGATCAAAATACGGGTGAATGCTCATAAATCGAGCCGCATCACGTTTATATTGAGCATACCGGTCTCTATGCTGCTTCCAGCGTACCCTGAGATGGTTAAATGTACTACCGATATAGATATCGTTTGACTGAGTGCATATAATTTTGTAAACTCGTCCAATCATGCTAATTAATATGATACGATTTGTATCTATATACATGAACTCATTTTAGTCTTTTTTTTAAATTAATTTCGGGAGATGCTCGAACAACCTATAGAAATTTGATAGCTTGTCGTGCTGAAGGTACCATAACCAAAGCAACACGTATGCGCCGCAATGTCCATATCGATAATCCTGGATCCTTATATCGGCTTGTTTGTAATCGGCTGGGATCACCAAAGGGCGAGGCAGATTAAGCGGATCGAAGTATAATTTGTCGACGTTGCTCACTCCGATCCAGTGAGTGCCCAATATTTGTGGCGTGCCCATATTCAATATCGCATACTCTGAGTTCAGATTTAGATACTGCTTGTAGTTGATTTGATCCACCTTGATGTCGAGCGCCTTCGCGAGTCTTATTAAATCATGATCTGTCGAAACTGATTCATTAATTATTTTCCTCAGAGAGAGCATGACTATGTTGAGGCTAATATAGACGATCGCAAACTAACCGATTTATTAAACTAACCATGTCAACCGCTGGCGACATCGATGCCTTCGAACACTCGGTAGAGCCCAGTGTTCACGAAACTCTTTTCAACTCCTAAAAATGGACGTATATTCAAGATTCGACGTCGAATAATGGCGCGTACTCCGGCCAGATCCAGCTTAATTTGAGCTCAATTTCGTCTCAGGCGTCGTTTGCTAATTGGCAGGAGGCTGTAATCCAACTCCCCATCAAGATGGAGATCACAAATACGGGTGCTGGTGCGCTCACCACGACCTCAGCCGCCACCGTAGATCAGCTCATCCCGAAGAATGGCTCTTGGAACTGGATCGACTCCGTCAGCGTAGTTATCGATGGTACGACTGTTCAGTCCAATCAGATTCACCAGAACGTAGCTGCGACTTTCTCGGCGCTCACTGAGTGGACGCTTCAAGATGAAAAGAAGCTGGGAACGACTTCTAATTTCTCGCTCGATTCGTACGAAGCCCCGCAAACCAATTGCCCTCAGTCTCTCGATAATCTACCTACCGTTAATTTCATGGGTTCTGCTGTAGGCGAATACGGCCTGGCTAATACCTTCACGAACGGAGGCGCGCGCGAGCGATCCCTATTTACAGGTGTTAGCAATGCGGCAAACAGCCTTGCATTTGATGTAGCTGGGTCAGTAGCGAATGCCAGCTCGGTCGCCAAGCCGGTTGTATACGTTCCCGCCGCCGGATCCATCGCTGTCGGTGCATCCATGTATACAGCTCACTATATCGCGACTGTGCGTCTCGCAGATCTATGCGATTACTTTAAAAAATGCCCCGCCTCTAAGAACGTCCGAGGGTTCGTCTACTTAAACTACAATAGCTCGGCAACTTCGATTACCACCTCGGGAGTTGGAACCCTCGCGCCCACGAATATCGCTTCCATGTCCACTAACATGCTATATGGCAACACGTGCCCAGTTTTGTATAATCTCGTATCTGGAGCTTCGGCGTCAACTCTCTCCTCATCTGGAGCTTTCAGTGCTGCTTCTGGATTAGCCTTCTCCGCAGCCGGTATCATTACTATTCGAGCCGGTGTTGACGGAACCCCTACGGCCGGCACGGGTATTGGTCCCTCGCAGTCGTTCACTCGTCTACTTGTTCCCACGTACATGCCCAACCTGACCGCTGACCATGCTCTCGTCCAGAAAAAGACATTCAAGTACTTCGAGCGAATGACGAACAAATTCACGGTTCAGGCTGGCGCTGCGTTTACATACACCCTGACTAATGGCCTCGCCAATCCTCGTAAGCTCTTCTTACAGCCCGTTATTACCAACATGACGGCTGGATCGGCCTCGCTACCTGACGTAATCAATCCGTTCCGATCTCCGTTCTCGACTGTTCCGTGTACGACGAGCCCGTTCGTCGCGATCAAAAATTTACAGCTCACGGTGGGCAATGTGTCCGTATGGAACAATCCGGTCAATTTTGGATATGATGTGTACGTACAGGAGATGATGCGATCGTCTGGTGTTGACGGTGGCCTTGATGATTCTAACAAGGCTGGCTTACTATCTCAGTGCCAATGGGAGTCTCTATACCGATTCATTCCTGTGGATATCGGCCGTCGTCTCCCCTCGGAGGATGGCGCGAGCAAGTCTATTATCATTAGCGGAACCAATAATAGCAATTATGCGATCAGTGTGTATTACCATATCCTCCATGATGTTGTGTGCACGACGGATACGGCGATGGGTACGATCAATCAGGGAGCTGTACAGCAATAAATTAATCTATTTTCATATATATACGCGCAATGACGATGATATACTTCGCCGACAACCAGACAAAGCAAAAAGCTTATGACAGATTCTACACCTCGAGCTTCCGTCGCGACTATGTCCAAGGTCGCAAGCTACAGGCTCTAATTAAGCAAGAGGCCGATGATGAAGCTCTTACGGATAAATTAGCGTCGATGCAATCTGAACAGACAGCTCGAAGCAAGGATTACGATTATGAAAAGGTCGGCAGCAGGTTCATGAGAGCCCCCCAGAAGCTAGTTAAACCCCCCGTCGATGAGTCTGTTGAAAAGGCTCGGGCAGAAACAGCGAAGCGTCAGTACATTCATCAATCAACCGATACCAGAGCAGCCCCCGCGCGCCCTCGACGATCCTCCGTTGATGTTATGATGGAAGACCAAGGAACGAATGCTTTCATTCAAGAGACTCGCCGTTGGGACAGCAAGCGCGAGCATAAATCAGACAACCTTGATCTGAAGCGAGACGCCGACCAGTATGTCAATAGCTATCAAAAGAAGCAACGTGGCAAAAAATTTAAGGATAATCGCATGAGTAAAGAGGAGAAGGATATTGCGAAGCAGCTACTGTACGAGGAGATGCTGAGAGCTCGTGAAGCGGGGGCTGACGACGATGATGATACTTCAAGCGATACCGATAGCGTGAAGCGCGAGATTGCTCATGAGAAGGAGCTAAAAGAATCATACGCTCATATCAGATCGGAATATACCAATACGATCGATGACTTTACCAGACTGTCTCGACCGAACCTGTATAAAACGATCAAGGGGCGATTTAAAGCAGATGTCGATGCTCGGAAGGGCGAAGGCTACTTTAATGGCAATTTTAAGCCACCCTCTGGAAAGGCTACCAGAGCCCGGATGATCAATTATAAGAATGATTTAAAAGGTCAGCTTAATGGAATATTCATTTTAAAAAAACTGAGCCGTTATGACAGCTTTGCTTTCAATTCATAAATCTCTTTTTTTAGCGCATCGATTTGGTCAAAGGCAGCTAGCAACCCCGCATGAAGGATTGGAATAACTCTTTCATATGAAACTGAGAGCTGGTATCCCTCGATTGATCGTGGATCATAGGGATCAGCATGCATATCTGGATTCTCGATGAGCGTGATCACTGAGCTGTAGTCTGGGCAGAGCTCCTGAGCTATGTACCCAAGCTGTGGAGAACCATCAACCCTTAGATCATATTTCCTCGGTTCAACAGAGCGTACGAATCGCTCTCCCAGCGTAGACGGAATAGTTTCAATGTTTTTCTTGATTCGCCGATCAGAGGAGATGTAGATACCTCGTACGCTGCACTTCAAGCAACCATCCGCTATATAAACAGCGCAATTATCAGAATAGGTTCCAGATTGGCTCGAGAGCAAGTTGGAGCTCGTTAGCGTAGCTGTAACCGATGTACCAACTTGAATCGAAGCAACCCCCCCCCCAGAGACATATAAAGGGACTGTAGGAGCGCTCTGCCCAATACCAACATAACCAGCCGCGATGACGAGAGCGTTAGAGGTTCCGTAAGGATCGAAGGACAGTCGATTGCTATTACTACCACTTGATGCATATGTCCATTGCATTGTCATACAGGTTTTGGTCGTTTCCTGAGAGCCGATTCGAAGGGCGGTGCTCGAGGTCCCCCTGAGTAGCGATATATCGATCGTAGAAGCGGTTCCAATGTTAACACGTCCATCGCTGACATAATTCCCTGTCGCAGTAATATTTCCTCCAACTGTAAGCGTTTTAGCAATACCAACAGCCATTTGTCGTCAAAGTTGAGTCGGTCGTGCTCGTTAGTGCAAGCTGCCCGCTAATCGATAGCCCGGTTAGCGTGCCCAATGAAGTAATGTTTCCCTGAGCGACCGTTTGAAGCGTGCCGGTGATGCCAGCGGATGAGCTGATAGTCGTGCATGTGATCGCTTGCGTCGACGTTGCTCCCGATACGGTGAGAGCAGTCAACGTTGCGAGAGATGTGATGTTAGGCTGCGCTGCTGTTTGGAGCGTGCCGTAAATACCTGTGCCAACCCACAGGGACTTAGCGATACCAACGCCTCCCGTCGTTGTAAGGCATCCGGTTGCAGTTGAAGTCGCATCAGAACTATTCGTTATATTGGTTAACCCAGCTGCGTCTATCGTGAGCCTTGGTGAATCAGCTGTGCATAGCTTGAGAGGGTGAGCGGTCTGCATACCAACCCAAGCGCTGTTGCCATCAAATGCATCTGCCATATATACTCGAAACTTTGAACCCGTCGTCGCTACGAGGGGCGTAGCGCATATAATTTGATTATAATTAACACTCGTCTCAAGCCTTCCCAATATTTGAACATATCCACCAACCCATAGGTCGCTTTTAATACCGACGCCACCAGCGGTTATAATCGACCCGCTTGCAGTTGAAGTAGCATTGGTGCTCGATGAAGTAGTGATTGCACCAGAGCTCACCAGGGTTGATGCGGCTAAGCTGTTAATATTTGTGATATTTCTCGATGAGTCAAGCACTAACGCCTTACTGGCAGCTGCTGTGCCAGCTACCACATCAACACAATTGATCTCGGCTGCGGTTGCCGTTATGAGCGTTCCCGCCAGTGTTAGTCCAATCGTTGCGCCATCATGCAGAGGTATGTTGAGTGACCCAGCATCCGTCAGACGTAGCGTTTCGGCAAGAGCAGTAGCGCTTCTTGTATAGAAGATGAGATGCCCCTGAATGCTTGCCCCGGTACGAGAATGCTGAATCATTGCACCTGGCGCAGTAGCGCTCGTTGCTAAATTGCTAACGAGAAAACTGATGCTCGCGGTGTTCCCAACAGCTGATCCCGAATTATATAGAGCGAGCGTTGAAAGGCTTGATGTATCAGTTGTAGAGGGGCTATTAGCAATCGTGTTGGCCTTAGCGACGATGGCTCCGTTTCCGATCGATGCATTGGCTATGTTGAGTAGGTTTCGCGAAGCGTCGATGATTTGCGATCCATTGAGGTATATCCCGCTCACTGAATTAATCTCAGACGTTTGGAGACCGTAAGTACTCTGAGAGTCGAGAGACACTCCCTTGTTTAGTGTGAGACAACCAGTTGCGCTTAGTGTCATCAGACACCCAGGACCCGTCTTGTACCAATACATTGTAGACGGATTATTGGTTGTTGTCGATCCTCGGATTCCAAATTCCCAATTAGCCGAGTCAGTAGTGTTAGCGTATTTAATTTTTGATATTGAGTTAGTTCCAGAATTTGTAATCAAAATATCACTTGATGAAATTAGCCCATCGCTTGTCAGATTTCGAATAGTTGCGACATCTCGGTTGACACTCACTGACAAAGCCTTGCTTGCTAATACGGTTCCGGGAGTTACCCCAGCTATCAAAGAGAGATCAATTGTAGCTCCAGCTATTTGGATTGCCCACGCATCGAGTGTTCCAGCTACATACAAGCTCCCGCCTATCGTTCCACCGCCGAGGTTGAAATAGCGTTTATCGCCCTCCTGGATAGTTAGGGCATCGCTGTTTGACGAAAACAATGATGAATTGAATATACTCGTTTGATACGTAGGCGGTTGAGCCATTATGTCTCGTATAATATACGATCCAAAAAGCAGACGATGATCAACTATTATGAGGGCATTGACAAAAGGAAGCTTAAGCGCTATCCCTCTAATGAGCACTTTAGCCTGCCATTTCGAGCATGCATAGCCTCGCCGTCGGGGAGCGGCAAAAGCAACACGGCTCTCTATATGATCTCTCTACTCAACAAGTGCTTCACTAAGATCGTCATCTGTACAAAAACCAACGAGACGCTCTATGATCACCTCAAGGAAACGATCGACCATGTTGAGATTCACGAAGGCGGGTTGGTACCCATGATGAGCGAGCATGATAGCGAATCGAGCAAGCTCATTATATTCGATGATTTAGTACTCGAGAAGAAGACTACCCAAGCGCAGATCGGACAATATTTTATTCGTGGCCGGAAGCTCGGATGGAGCATGATATACATCTCGCAGAGCTACTTCGGCATCCCCAAAACGATTCGAATCAACGCGCAGTATATCATCTTGGGCCGCAACCTCACTCAGCGAGACTTGGCGATAATATGCCGCGACTTCCCGACCGATATCTCGATTAAATCGTTCATCGATTTATATAAAAAATTAACGACGGATACTCTGTCGACAATGATGATGGACATTGCGCATCGTAAGATCACTAAAAACATAACTGAGCCCGTCTGCGAGTTATAGATTTAAGTAAATTGGTGATCTGGATTTTTCTTTGGCCGGATGAGCAAGCGAATGCATACATTTGGATCAATGATCTGCAGGGGGAGCATATCCTGAGAGTAGAAGCTCACGAGAATCTCGTTTGACGTACCCTGCATAGGCGAAAACGCGAGCCCCTGGCCTTGAGAAGTACTGATGAGCCCGCCGAAAGCAACGCCTGCCGATGTGAACGTATGAAGAACCTGATTATTGTTTGATAGCGGGTTCATCAAATTGGATAAGCCAACAACGACTGCTGCTACTGGATCGATCTGTGGTACAAAATTACTGTTCACGCTGTATTGAGTAATTTGCTGAGCGGACGGGTAGATACCTTGCGTGAAGCCCACGATCGCTCCGAACGAAGTTGCACCACTATCGATGATTTGAATCTGGGGTGTATACGTGGTTGCTGGCATAGCAGGGAAACCAGAAGCTGCTGTAAAGCCAGACATTGTCTTCACGGGCATCATAGTGAACTGGATAGCATATGCAGAAGGGTTCTCCGAGCATGAAATGAAATATTGATACTGACCAGTGGTATTGTTGATCAGATAAAGGTTATTCTGGATCGACCAATATTGTAGATACGAATTCAGATCGGATGCAGCGTATTTTCCGTTCTGTAGGGTGATCGTATACGTCGTTGTTGTCGAAGCAGTAGGCCATATCACCTTGAACGTATTATTACCGCGCTGATTGGTGATAGCTTGCCATGAGTAATACATAGACACGCTACCAAGAGCAACTTCGAACTGGCCAAGATCAACTGGGCGACTTATCGTGTACTTATACTGATGCTGAGCGATTTGATTATTGATATTTAGCAAAATGGGGAACGACATGATTTATCGATGGTGTTATATACACGAAGAGATAATAATTATCACGCATAGGCGCAAACGAGTTAGGCGGGCATTGATGCCAAGGCAGCACGAGATCGAGGGGGATGGCTCTGGCTCGAGTATGGTTGCTCCAGCTACAAGCGAGCACGCTCCAACGAATATCGAGACACTGACTAATCAACTGGAGAAGGTCTCTATCAAGTCTCTGGCAGCTGAGCAAAAAAAGAAGAGGAAGCCTAAATATATTGATACAAGCCGTCTCTTAAAATTCACTCGTTGATGCGATTAGCCTGCCGTTTAAACTGCATGTAAAACTGACTACTAAATGCGTTTTTCGCGTATAGCTTATCAAGGAGCTGTTTCATCTCGTCGCGTAGGGTTGGATTATCGTCTCCGATCTTGATCGCGTTTGAGAGCATATTTAGCTGATCGACCAAGTGGCTAATCGTTTGATTGAAAGCGCTATCGAATTCCCTTGACTCTACTTTGCATCGCTTGAGCAAGTACTTCATGAAGTCTCGCTCTGCCTCAGTTAGCGCCGCAAATAGCGCCTTGTCAAACGAGCTATCGTCTACAATCAAACGATAGAGCTCTACAAAGCCGTGGGAGACAAGCATTTGCTTTATAATATACCCCACGCGATTAACCGATCGGAGGGATACATGGAGACCATCAAATTTGGCGAAGAATGGACCCCGTTGCCAGGGTTTGGTAGCTATTGTCATATGAATTGGTGTTGATATAACTTAAATTTTGTGAGTCCTATATTATGCTCAGAATATCGATTCTGTGAATATTTATTTATCGGCGATAATATAGACCCTCGATAACATCATGTATAAAGAGTTCAAAGTTGATTTAACCAGTGCTCAGGCTCTGAAGGTGCTTCACGGCAAGTCCGTACGCCTAAGCGCTGGATAGCCCGGCACGGGCCATGCGCACTATTTCGGATTAGAGAACCACAAGAAGCTCGTTCACGCGTATGAGAATCATAAGGGGATGACGCTTAATATGACTCACGGAGAAGTCCTCCGAACGCACCAATCGGGGCTCAGTGGCTTCGGTGTCTGGGGCAATGTGTGGGGTGGCATTAAGAAGGGCGCAAGCAAAGTTGGGCAGTTCCTCAAGGATAACTGGAGGCCTATCGTCTCTCACGCGATGGACCTCGGCGTTGAGATCATGCCAGAAGCTGCTCCGATGCGTGGTTTGGTTAAAGATGTCTCCGGGCTTGGTATGGCCCCTAAGAAGGCTCGTCGTCGCGTTGCTGGCGGATCTTTTAGAATTGGGTAACCCCCCCCATTCTAATCACTAATGTGATAATATATAGAACAACCCACCATGGTTGGACACATTTATCGCATCCAGCATTTACAATCGAACCTTGTTTATGTTGGTTCTACATTCAATGAAATTAAGTATCGCTGGCAACAGCATAAATGCCATATAACGCATGGGCGCAAGGAAAACAAAAACAAAATGCTATGATTTATCAACATATGCTCGAACATGGATTTGATCAATTTAGATGCTTTCTGGTAAAAAGCTACGAAGTTATTGATCGTGCCCATTTGGAAGCGTATGAAACTCTCTGGATCAAAAAATTGAAAGCTTGTAATAAGATCTCGCCATTTGCCATTAAGAAGCTTTCAGACAAGTCTGCTTATACTAAAGATCGAGAAGCAAGGTGTGCTAAAGTAAAGGCGTATGCGGCGGCGAACAAAGATCTAATTGCTCAACGCAACAAGCTACGTCGCGAAAAAAACAAAGAAGCTATCAAATCAAAAAAGTCTGAAACGTTTGCACGTGATTGTGGCGGAACGTGGTCAAGGGGTCATGGATTTCCCCGTCATGAAAAAACTAAGAGACATCAGAATTGGTAAACGACGTTATAATAAAGACAAAAAAAAAATCTTTTTTTAGGTCTCTGCGTTGCCATCCATGTCTCCAGCGGCATTGTTTCGAGACATCCAGTTATACTGTTGACCCATCGCCAGACCATGGAGTAGTTGATGGTGCATCTCGGTACGTTCGGCCTGAGTCGCCCGTTGATACTCTTGCGTGTTCTGAATGGACATCTCCCAGGCGTGTCTGAAATCGTTGACCGACATCTTTTGCTGGAGGATTTGCTCTGATGAGCGCGAGATTGCCTTTGTTAGGGTTCCGCGAACGCTGTTGAGCTTGGGTTCGTTTTGAGCTGTCAGTTCATACATAAAGAGGTATTTGATCTTCGAGCCCATGATGCGCGACATCAGATCGATCCAGTATTTCAGGTACTGTTTTAGCTTTTGGCTGTCAATCTCGATGATCTGCTGGCCCATAGACTTAGCGTTTTTGTAGTTGTTCATGATGATGCGGATACGCCCGCTACGAAGCACTTGCAGCCAGTTTTTCTTGGCATCGAGCCAGTTAGCCGCAGCTGATGAGATCTCGAGCGTACCCCAATCGCTACGCAGCGATGGTTGCCACACATAGCAAGCAACAATCATATGACGTTGCAGATCGCGTGCGAACGTGTTAATGTTCTTGCGATCCGATTGCGTGCTCAGACGGCCGAAATCCTCACCGGACATCTTGACGTTCCGGCTCAGCTTGTAATTTTCAAACAGCTTGATGAGGCTTCCCTCGAGGCGCTATTTAACTTCACTAATCGACAGCAGATTACCTTGGGCCTTCTCAGGCATAACGTTGTTTAAGGAATCGATGCGGGCCTGATCGCGTAGCTTGTTCCCCATATCGCGATAGCTCTTTTTGATAGCTACCGGGATGACCTTACCCGCCGGAAGCTCAAGCATGCTAAGCACATGGAAGAGACGTGTCTTGCGAACGTCAATCGACTTGGAACTATTGGTTTCCTTGATAACAGCCTTGGCATTACCGAGGAAGCTCAGATCACGAGCATTGTTGCCAATTTTCTTGTAGAGCTGGGTGATATAATAGGCACGGTTCGTGATCGTTGCATCGGCAAGCGGCTTTCCAGCACGCAGCATGACCTCGAAGTTGTCCTTGGTGAGCATTGTATCTTTCGTTCTGTGTTCAGATCGTTTTGGTTATACTATAGCTAATATCCCTTAAGATAGAAAAAAAAAATCAGCCGTTGATATCATTGCTTTGGCCACTCGACGAACGGTCTCGCACGCGATTGGCGATCGATTTGACCATGCCTGGCTAAGTCGCTTTTTAGTGTTTGATAGGATGAGCGCTTACGTAATTCTGCGAGCCTTTCATATAGGTTTTTCATTTTAGCCGCATCAGCTTCAAGACTGAGATTTGAATAGGCACACTCACTATCTTGATCGTCGACCCATTCGATTGATGGATCCATTGATACTATATTGGGGATTGTTCATTTCGAGATAAAAAAAAGAAATATTGCTCACTGATTAGTCGAATTGGTCGAATAGATCAGTTCTGCGATACTTCTTTGCGATTGCCCCCCGGATGATACCCTCCGAGATATAAAACCCGCGAGCGCGAAAGTCTCTACACCGCTTTTGGACACTGGGTCCCAAAACAGAGGCAACTTCTCTTGTAAACCGAGTTAGCGTGTAGTGAGCTCTATCTCTACCCCTCTCGAGCCACTCAGTGAATAGTCTGAAGAGATTTGCGGAGGAGATATAACCATCGTCGCTATCGAGCGAGCTGGGCAGGATTTGAGCTCCCGCTGGATCGAGAGATTGGATAAGATACTGGGCTGATTTGCAGATAGCATCTGCTTGCAGCTCTCTCTTCATCTCTGTTGTCGGGAAATCGCGCTGAGGATTGAAACCGGAAACGTCGAGATTCATTAGATAGTGATATAGGTGAATGTCGGCGCCCCTGAACTCAAAATCATCGATAATGCTCTTGAAATACTTATGATCGCCAACACGGCTATCGCTACCGCGCAGAAAGACGAACCGGCGCATCTCGGTTGAAGCTCGGATAACATACTCGTTGCTCGAAAAGCATATGTAATTATTGCAGTCGCGAACAGTATAGGGAGCGCGGCCCTTCGGCTCAATAAGACGCCGATCCTCTGGATCAGATCTTTGAGGATATCTTGATCGCCATGGCTGCTGTCAGAGAGATTCGCGGCCTCGTTTAAGACAGTGAGGAGCTTGCTTTCGAGACAACCGTTAAAGCGCTGAGTTATGGCATGCATGCTTGGAGTCTCGAGAACGTATTTCAAGCCGATTACGAATAGATCAAAGATGTACGTTATAATGTTCTTTCCGAGGCCTTCTGGGCCCGTGATGACGAGGCAGACCCCCGTTTTCTTGCCAGTATTCTGCAAGATCGAAGCGAACTGCTTCAAGATACAATTGGCAACCTCCTTATCGCCGTCTGCCCAGACGTTCTCGATATGGCCGAGAAAACCAGCAATAAGACTGTAATCGATCTGGAAATTGGATTCATATGGATGAACGAACCCCGAAAACGAGTTGAACGTCAGATTGCTGTAATCCCATGGCTCGGCCCTGGCGCCAAACGGGATGAAATCACGGTGAGAGTACGTTATTGCCGCTTGATATTTCAGGATAAGGCTCATCAGTGATTTTGGCTTCTCCTCCCCGATAATGTCGAACATAAGGCTAAACGCACTCTTGGCTTCTCTGAGGGCGATTGTCTTGTATTGAATATTTTTATTTCCGTTTTTGTCGGCAGATGAGAAGTTCTTCGTGATATAAACCGATTGGCCCCCGTCGCTGATAAATGCAATATTGTTCGTGATAAACGTAGACACACTCGCATATGTCTGGGGGCTCTTTTGGAGCTCAAGGTAGTCAATGAAGCTGTTATTCGCCTGAGCGTCGCAAATGGGCGGGACCGTCTTGCAAGTCGATCTCACAGTTAGCGGATCAACATATGCGTACTTGACCTGTGAGTCGTAGCCAAATTCTCCCTCTAGGTCCAGCGGCTTGAACGGTTTCACGCTTAGCTTCATCGGGATATCCATCATGTTGAATATCGCCTCAAGCTCAGGAATGATCAAGTCGCTAAAGCAATCCTTGGGTATCATGATACCATCGAAGCATAGAATCGATCCATAATACTTGTCGCCGATTTTGCTTCTAAGGTGATCACTAATAATCATCAATAGTTGATTCTCGACATATGCGCATTTATGCGACACAGCTGCCCCAAGATAGTTGTATCTCTTGTTTTGCTTGTTTCTGATCTCGCGAGTTTCATCACGAAAGACCGTAAACTTGTCGCAGAGGGCGGCCTTGATGCTACCAGACTCCCCATAGTATGACTTCAGGAACGCAGACTTGTTTTCGATGGCCTTATAGTTGTTGTGGTTTCCATAGTTGATCGACAGGAACAGCTTCTTAAAGTCTTCGCGAGTTAGTTCCGGGTTCAAGATAATCAGATCCCCGATTATCTCTTCGCGATGACCGACATACTGCTTCAGGAACTTGCATGGGATATTCAGATTGCGGCAGAGCCAAACCTGTATAACGGGGTGACAGTTGTCCATATCCAGATCGACATACAGCCCATCAAAGATCGTCTGACGAACCTCACGTACCATCGCCTGCCCCGAGATGGATTTAACGGCTTGGTATCTACCTCTTAGCTTCTTCTCGTGATTCTGGATATATTGAACGGAGATCTCGCCATCGCCTCCCGTTGTGGGTCGACTCGCGAAATAGTACGTATCGATGGAGAGTCCATCTCGCACGTTTGGGCGATACTTGGCCTTAACAGCATTGATATTGTTCAGGATAAATGCAAGCTTGTTGCGATCAAAAGTCTCTACGAATTCATTGCTTCCGAGAGACCGAAGGTTCTTGGTTCGGATAGCGCCCTTCTTGATATCAAAGATGCTCTCGAACAGGCTGCAATTATTTAATTTCGGGCTGATCGGAGTATCTGACGTTGTATATACCTTGTCCTCAACCCCGTCGGTGCTTGCGATACTGGCGAGGGCCGATGGGGACTCAGTGATGGGCGAGTGATTGGGACTCATATCGATAATGGTGTTTGCTATATTGTTTTCGGTTTTCTTTTTTTCGTTTTCAATTAATTCATTCTCCTCTGAGACAATGTTCTCAGCGGCTTCCTCAGCAGCTTCCTCAACGGCAACCTCCTCGATAACAACCTCTTCGATGGCGGCCTCCTCAACGACAGCTTCCTCGATGGCTATCGCTTTCTGTCCCAGGTGCGATTTGCAGTAATCTTCTCCTTTCATGCTCGAGCGAGCACACTTCTTCCCCGTCGACTTGGCAATGGCATTACACATCCTGTTTGTTATTGTCGTTGACGAGTTTGCTATTATATACTTGTCGGGCGTACGCTTAAGATGGGG
>MBAC02006194.1:0-20110 GCA_001712635.2 Nothophytophthora sp. Chile5
TCACGAGACGGTCGGGCACCTCCGGGAGCGTCGTGTACTCGTCCTTGAAGAACTTGACGAACGCGCTCTGCGTGGTCTTGAGCACGCGCAGGCCGTCCACGCCGCCCTGCACAGTCACCTGCGGGGCACCGCCAGAGGGCGATTTGCGAGCCACCACGCTGCAGTAGCACAAGAAGCGGAAGGAGAACGCGTTAGTCGACTAGTTCCCATGCTTGTCAAGACCTTTCGGCATTGCCACGCAGCCACAACGACGGGTAACAAAGAGCGGGCAAAGGAGACACACGTACTAGGCAGTGGAGAAGCCGGCGCTGGCGCTGACGAACGCGTGGTGGTGCGGACGCATCTTGCCGTTGGAGTCGGGCGTCACCATACGCTCCCAAGGGGTCTCGAACAGCTTCACCTTGGCCACGCTGATCTGTACGCACGAAACACAGTAATCGGAGCCATCAATACCGAGGCCAACCCAGCATTGACCGCAGCAACAAACCCCTCAAGGAGGATAACGTAACGTACGATGTCCGGGTGCTTGGTCACGAAGTGCTTGGCCAAAATGACGCCAAAGTCCTCGAGTGACGCGAACTCGTGCTTCTTGGCCAAGATCCACACCGAGTTCTTCACCGAGTCCGTGGGCAGCACGGAGCCGTTGTCGCCGTCGTAGTAGGCGCTGGCCGCGGGCGCGCCCTCCAGCAGCACCTGCGCCTCCAGCTGCATCACCGAGTGCTTCTCGGGCGTGCGCGTCACCTTGAGCATGCGCACGCGGCCCTTGCCGTGCTCGTGTTCCAGGAGTTTGACCACCATTCTCGATTGAAGGAGGGGAGGGAGGGGGGCGAAGAGCTCTTTGAGGAGACGGAGGCGGCCGGGGGAGAAGCAACTTGAGCAGCAGAGCGCAAATTGCAGAATGGAGAAGTTCCAGAAGCCACGACCGCTCGGCTCGGCTCGGCGTTGGGTGGGGCTGAATGCGTGGAGGGATGCGCTCGCCAAACGGTCTCATACTGGAAGCTGCTTCCTTTCGATCTTGGCTCGATCTGCTCGGTCGGTCGGTCCCTCATGTTGACTGGTCGGTCGGAAAAAAACTCGCATTCACTGCACTCCAGACAGTAGGTTGAACCAAGCAACGAACTGATAGCAGTACACTGCGCGGACAGCTGGAGAAACGAAACGAACAGTGCACTGAGTTAGCAGATTTCTGCTTGGTCAACTTTTCTATCGCGCCGGAAGGTGACGCGCACTGCGTCGACGTCCACCCAGCTCCGACTGGGAATTGAAGCACAAGTGGTCAGTGTGATACCAGGCCGGTTGGTGGAGTGCCGCGACGTTGCGCGTCTATTGCACCGGACAACGTGCATGCTTACCCGCGACTGGTGCACTACGCACGCATCGTCGACACTTGCAGGCCTGGCAATCTTAGCCGGATGCACGACCCGTTTCAAAGGGAAAAGAATCGTCGCCGCGGCTAAGCAGCAGTCTGGGTTAGTTCAAGCCACTGAATTGACAACGTCTACCACCTGGGAGCGTGCTGCTACTGAGTGGGGGGCTCACCCAACACTTCAAAGCTACTGCTCCCCTGCCTTTGCGCAATCGATTGGAGGTCGAGCCATAGCAGGTGGCTGTTCACAGGCAAATAAAAGGTAACGTGTGGCATCGTTCAACAGAACTACGGTAACTTGAGACTTGCTTCCTGCCGTCGTCGATGTCACGCTGGAGGCAGGCGATAGAAGCGACCGCACTCACATGCCATTGCAGGTCTCTCCACCTCAGATTTCCGCAGCGCTGCCAGCAGAACCGCTAAGCGTGAAGTTGTCTCTGGACAATCAACCACAGTGATCTGCATACTGTACACAGCGTCGGTCGGCCGCAAAGGCAATGTGCGCATGGGCTCTATGCAGTGCGCGCCACTCAGCTGCACAAGTCTTGTTGTGGAGCGGTTGGGATCAAACACTACATGAAGGCGTTGTAACTATTTACCTCACCTATCAATTTTTATGCATTCGAACACACTCAATTATTAACTCTGCACGTTTAAAAATAGTTAATAACTATTGTTAACTATTTATAAAATGTAAAGATGTTAAAGATGATACCTGCGGGAACATTCCCGCACCTTCGGTTTTATTTTCTGAGCAAAAGTTCTGCTGCAGAACTGGGTCGCTCACAAGGCTGTTCGCCGCGCTGCAGGTCTTGGCCAAGATAAAGCGCACCTTTGTGGAGGAACTCAAGGACGAGCGACGGATGCCTAGAGCTATGACGGGCGTGAGATGTTTGCGGATGTATACTCTGTTGAGCCAGTCAGCCCCCTCCCCTCCCTCCAGCGCATCATTCGTGATACCGTGGAAGTCGTACGGCGTGGCGTGTTCTGGATCAGCTGGCTGTACAGGGTCCCAACCGGGAACGGCGTGTTCTGCTGGAGGAAGCTCAGCTTTTGGCCGCTGTTTAGGAGCACTTCTGCCAAACCCTATCTAGGGTTTCTTGCACTCGGGTTTTGATTAGGCCTTTGCAAGCATTTTCGTACACGTAATTACGTACCATCGCTCTATGAGTGGCTTGCCTATCCACGGTCTTTTTACGAGAGGCTCTTTTTGGTGGCGTTTTTCTGCTGCCGCCTTTGTTTGTTTGGCCTACGGCGGTCAGGTCGAATTGGGCGCGAGGGCTCAAGTGACAGACAACGTGAGGTCTTGGCCCCACATTTCGCCTGATCATTCGATGCATCTGACGGCGATGCAGATGCGCCGCGCGCTGCGGCAGGCGGCGGGACGTGCTGCTCGTCGGCATGTATCTCCCGCGCCTTGTGCGCTGCGTGGCTTCGCGACGATGGTGCCGTCCTCGTCGGCGCATGCGGTCTCCGCTGGCAGCGACCTAGACCACGAGGACGCCGAGCGGCCGGAGAGAAAGGCCAGCACCAGTAGCAAGGGGTTCAATCTGTTGGGTGCCGCGACCCCGCGTCCTCTGTTTGAGCGTGGCAATCATGTCTCTGTTGCTGCTGCATCCGAATGGGACGGCAACACTGCGCGAACCCCCCACCAGGACCCGCACCGCCGGAAATTCCCAGGCAAGTGGTGGAAACAGATGGACCGCGCCTCGTTCCGCAAGCTGCTGAGCGACGGGATGAACTCGAGTACGGTCTCTTCTGTGCTACGCAAGGTGCGTGCAAAGCTGTTGTTGTATGTGGAGGGTGATGTTATCTGTGGAGGCTGGCACCACAACTGACAATAGCATGCTTGTGATTGTTTTTCAGTACATGAACGAGTACCCGATCCTGGACAACCACTGGACGGACCAGGAGCTGGTGATGATCGTGAGCACGCTCATCAAGATGAATCGCAACGAGGTCGCGCTTGAGGTGCTGCGCAACCAGATCCAGGACGCGAACCGCGAACGTTTGAACCGCGTGGCCGCAATGAGCGCACGCTTGGGCAACGCGCAGGTGGCGCTAGGCGTGCTGGATATCGCCAAGCACTTCAGCCTGGCGCCGGACGTCGTGACCTACACGAGCGCCATCCACGCCTGTGCGCGCGGCAGCTACAACGACCTCCCGATGGCGCTCAACCTGCTCAACGAGATGATCACGTCGGGCGTGCAGCCCAATGCGCGCACTTATGGCGCTGCTGTGCTGGCCTACGCGCGCTTGCAGAGCTGGGAGGAAATTGAAGAGCTCATCAACTCCATCATGTACACGGAGGAGATGCGCAAGGTCGATGTGTTTGCCAGCGCCATCATCACGTGCTCGCGCAACCGGCAGTACGAGTACGCCGCTCGACTCTTTGACGTGCTGGTCGAGGACGGAGTGTACCCAGGCGACAACGTCTGCAACTCCGCGCTCAGCGCCTGTGGACGCACGTCGGATTTGAAGCGCTTGCGCCGGATCTTCAACATCGTGGAGCAGCACGCCGAGCCCACAATCTACACGTTCAACTGCATGATCTCAGCCTTTGGCAACGCAGGCAAGATAGAGGACGCGCTGCGGGTCTTCAAGTCTATGCAGGAGGAGCACAACGTGGCCCCCGATGTCGTCACGTTTAACGCGCTGCTGCTGAGCGCAGTGCGCTCGCGTAGGACACACTTGATCCCCTTCATCCTGTCGCTCATGAGCGATGCCGGCGCCAAGTGGGACCAGTACACGCTCAACATGCTGCTGGAGGGTTGCGCGCTCACTGGAGACGTGGAAAGGGCCGAGCGCTACTGGGCACAAGCGAATCCGCCAAAGCTGGCGTCCTCGAACCAGAGCCCTGGTGAGGCTGTGCAGTCTCCGGACGAAGAGGTGCAGCACGAGCAGCCGGAAATGGAAGGACAGAACATGCACCTGGAAGAGGAAGCGCAGAATGTGCAGCCAGAGGTGGAGGTACAAAACGTATACCTTGATCGCACGCACTTTGAGACGTTCATGAGCGTGTACTTCGCGGCGAAGGACTACGCCGCCGTCGTGAATCTGTGGCAAGACAACTACACCTGTCGCCGCCGTGCCAAGAGCGCCAAGACGCTCAACTTCTTGATCCGCGCGTGCGAAGGACTGAAGGACGACGAGAAGGCCATCACGCTCTTGGCAGAGTTTGTGGAGCGGGGGCAACCCGTGTCGGCGGTCACGCACAACCACATGCTGGCAGTTTTCCTCGCGGCGGACAAGTACTCGGATGCCTTCGAGTACTTGCAGAAGATGCGGGAGGTGGATGGCCAAGCGTCCACGTTTTCGTTCACGCTGCTCATGAAGTATCTGCTGAAGCACCAACGCTATGCGGAGGTGGTGTCCATGCTGGATTTGTATCTGGGGACCGTCAAATCCTTATCCTGGTGGCAGAACCCGCTTCTCCACTACCCGCCGGACGCTATCTACGTTCTGGCCATGCACGCCGCTGCCGCGATGCACGACCACGAGACAGTGCTGGGCATCTATGACGAGTTGCCCGCCACGATGTCTACGGCCGTGAAAGAGGAACTCCTCGCTCAAGTGATCACGTCCTGTGACCGTGAGTCCGACTGGCGCGCCGCGGTCACGCTTTTCGATGAGATGACGGGGCAGCTGGAAGAGGACTCGAACCTGGAGCTGTACAAGCAGGTCGTGAAGATCGTGGCGCGTGCCGGCGAGTTCGACCGCGCACTTGACGTTGGCGGCGGCAAGTGGTACCGCAGGAATCGCCCAGATCAAGGCTGGGGCAACTGATCTCGCTCGCATTTGCGCCGGTGAAATATCCGTTTGAATGGTGACGTGCTGCAGTCGGGCGACGACCAGGAAACGCAGCAGAGCAGGAGGGAAATGACGCAGAGACTAGATGATGATGGGGGGAGGGCGGGCTTAGATGGGTTGTTGAGTGTGCGCAGGTGGCGGACGCCCTTCGCTGGTGCTTGTATCTGCCACTGCGGCGTTCTCTTCAAGGTCGAATCCGAACGAGAAACTATCAAGATATGAGCCGTGAAAGAAGGAAAAACATGAGCGCTTGCATCTCAATCGCACGACTAACTAACTTATTGGAAGAGCCTCGAGCGGCAATCGCAATCGCCGCCTTCCCAAGAGGGGAAAGTGAGAGACCTGAACTACCACCCAACTCGCGCCGACTCGAACAAGCTCTTGCGGCGCTCTAGCCGATTCACTCCATCCACTTAATGGAGCCCAGCAGCAGGTTGCGCGACGGCAGCGGTCCAGGTGACGGAACCAGCAGCACCAGCTTTTGATCGGCTTCGCGGATCTCCTTGCTACGTGTACAGCAAAAGCACAGCAGCAACAACACAAAGGTTAGCTGTCATTGCCATACCGGTACCATCTCACAGAAACAATTGAGAGAGCTTCGTCGGTGTGGACAGACGCACATGAACACGAATCCTGCGGCGGGGGCGCTAAGAATCCACGAGAGATCCGCAGAGGAAGAGGAGGAAGCCGAGGCATGCTGCGGATGGACGACAGCAGCAAGTGAATGGGCAAGATCTGCCGTCTTCGGCACGGGCACCACGCACAAGCGGTCCATCTGCGACTCCGTCTGCCCCACGGGTAGCATCACGTCCGACACCTTCATGTCTGCGTACATGCCGTCGCAACAATCCAATGCCAAAGTGACTCGATGTTAGAGAGAAGAACAAAAGCACGGGCGCTCAAACCACACACGCACCTTTGATCGCGAAGAGCGACACGTCGTCAAAGGAGAACTCGTTGATGCAGGGCGAGAGCGTGGGGATCGGCACGCTCAGCGAATGCGCGCCGTAAAAGTACTCGCGGATGCGACTGAGGCGGGCGGCCGAGCGCAGTTTGCTGCTGAGCGGCACGACGCCGCCCGAGCGCGCAAGCTTCACGATAGATCTGTCCACAGCGTTGCTGCTGCCTTCCGCTGGTGGACTCGCGCCACCCAGGGCGCTCTGCAGGCGACTGAACAGTCGATCCTGCCCGATCACCAGCACCACGTCCACCTCCAAGTCCTGGATGGCGTGCACCAGCAGGTCAAAGCCCACGCCGTCCACCCACCCACCCGTGTTCACCACGCAGCCCGACGCGTTCACTTCTTCGTCGTTGGCCAGTCGCCGCTTGACCGCAGTCGCCAATCGCTGCTGCTGGTAGCGGAAGAGCTCCACGTTTTCCGTGGGCGCCGTGTAGCCATAGAAAAACGCCAGCGGATTGGTGAGGATGAACTCTTCCGCCACACTGAGCGAGTTCATGTCGAGCGGTGAGGCGGCCAGTGTGCCTGGTACGCTGAGACAGCCTCGACCCACATCCAGCTCGACGAACGTGGGCTTCTCGCCCAGTCGCAGCGCGTAGTTGGCCAGGATCTGCGCCAGCGTGGACTTGCCGCTGTCCACAGGACCGCACACGAGCACCCGCGGGCCGGCGCCGTGCTTGGCGCGCGCAAGCTCGCGACGGCGCTGCAGCTGCGCGTGGATGTTGAGGTAGCTGTCCATGGGCGTCTCGTCCGACGTGTAGGCCACCTCGGGCGCGCCGCGCACCTCCAGCGTGCAACCGTACCACGTGAAGATGGCCAGCTTCTTGTCCCGGAAGACGTACTCGTTGCCGATGGCCAGCTCCACGCCAAAGAGCTCCGCCGACCCGCTCTTCAGACGGACGCCCACCTCCGTCTGCACCGAAACCTCCACGCGGTATTCGCACTCGCGCGCCAGCACGACAGTCTCGATCTTGGGGGCGCTCATGGTCACGACGGCGGATGGAGCACTGTTGTTCATGGCAGCAGGAGACAGAAATGGGTGGGTGGGTCTCGGTTGGAAATTGGAATGTGCTCAGACCCACTCTCTGTTATCTGTCATTTTGTAAGTATTTGGGTCTGGTCCGGGGTTTTCAGACTCGATGGGTTTGTCTGCGATGAAACCCACGAGCTACGCAGACACAATTCGTTTTCAAGCAATCACCCACGGGATGCAGCGCACAGCCATCAAGCGGCAGCCGTGGACCAAGGACCCGGCGGCACGGCGGCAGGCGACACTCGCGCTGCAGCGCCAGGCTCGGCGCGACCTCGCGGACCATGCGCGGCAGCTGGCGCAGTCGGACGAGCCGCTCTCGCGCGCAGTAAGAGCGCGGGAGGACGCCGACGAGGAGGCGGTTGGCGGCGCGGCGCCCAAGCGCAAGACCCGCGAGGACCGCGTGAAGCAGCGCCGCGAGCATTTCTCCAAGCAGCTGATGGTTCCCGAGTGGCTGATCGACGTGCCTCGCGATCTGAACGGCAGCGGCAGCGCGTTGGGCGAGGGCTGGTACGTGCTTCCCCGTCCGGAAGGCAAGCGCTGCCTCGTGGTCGCCAACGGGTACGTACGGCTCGTAGAGCTCGGTCTCGGACGTGGGGAGGTTTCTGCTGCGTGCTGGGATCTGACGGAATGTTGTCCTTGGCCTGGCGAATGCGTTTGTTGACAGAGGGATCACAATCGCGCGCATCCCGTCGGGCAACATCCTGAAGAAGTTCCCGTCAGCGCTGCCCTGCGGGTCGCACAAGACCAACAAGGCGAGCGATTCCTACTGTATCCTGGACTGCATCTTCCAGGAACACGATGACACCTTCTACGTGCTGGACGTCATGTGCTGGAAGGTGAGGGGTCTTCGTAACCTTGCCAGACCAGGAGGGCCTGCTCTGCCATGGCATGGGAAACAGCAACAAATTGATTCGGATGGTGTTTGCCTGCGAACATGTACAGGGCTATCTGCTGTACAACTGCACGACGGAGTTTCGGCTGTATTGGCTGCGCGACAAGCTCTCGGAGGGGGCGGCTGCGACCGTCACGCCCGCCAATCCGTTCCGGTTTCTGGTGGGGGAGACTTGCACACGCATCAAGCGACGCCGCTCTTGTCCATACCCGTCTGTTCCTGACTCACTCTTCCTTCTTTCTGCACGCTATTTATCTATGTCGCGCAGCCCATTCCGTGCTACGAAAGCGACCCCGAGGGCATTTTGGCGGCGTACTCCACCACCTTCCCCTTCCTCAAGTGCGTGCATCACATTGCCCGTGCTCGGTGACCCTGCGTCGGTCTAACTCGGCTGCTTACGTTGTTTGCAGAGATGGCCTGCTCTTCTACATGAAGGCTGGTCACTACGATTTGGGCCTCTCGCCGCTGGCGCTCGTGTGGAAAGACGCCAACACGAGTCGCTTCTTCGTCTACACGACGAAGCCATCGATCGTGCTGCGACTCGAGGACAGCAATGAGTTCGCCACGCTGGAAGGCATCGTGCTATTCACGGCCGGCCCCGATTTTCTCCAGCAGTACGAGGTACACAACATTTCTCTCCGTATTCATCACTTGTGCGGCCAACTCACCAACTCTAACCTGCTGTGCTTGCCACGCACTCCCGCTAGCTGAGCGAAGGAGATCTCGCCAACTTCTCCTTCGAGCAGCACGAGGTGGACGAGGACCAGAAGCCGCATCTCACCGCTCTCACATTCTTGAAGCGCTGCTCGCCCCAGCGCGCGCTCCCGGACAGCTGGACCAAGATTCTGTTCCAGTACAACGCGCGGTCGGGCGGCATCCCAGTCGAGCGCATTTTGGAGGTGCGGTCATCGCTCTATATGCGGGTTCTGTGTGTTTTGGTGGCGGCTTTTCCTTGATCGTGCTCACTCACACTGTCGCCGACCTTGTGGATTCCTGATGCCGACGAGCAGGCCGCTCGCACGTCGACGGATGCTGCCATGGAGGGCTAGAGCCGAAAAAAAGTGTGAACACTATTTATTCTTTCGCTCTTGCTGTGGGAGCGAGGCCTAGCAGGAATAGTCCTTCGCTCGTGCTTGGCTGTGGCCTTGGACGACCATGTTTCCGCGAAAGAATGGCAGCGCTGGGGTTGGCGGGTTCTGCTGTTGTTGTTGGTTGCTGCTTGACGCCTTGTGTAGCGCAGGAATGACAGTGGTTTGCATCCGACAGGCCTCCTTCAAATCGGTCAGTGTGCTAGGCGAGGCGTTTCGGAGCACGATGGCAGGCAGACACTCGGACCTGCTGTCGCGCGCTCGGACGTGACTGTGCTGTGCCACTTTCCGGGGTAAAGGAGTGGCTTTGTGATCCTTCGACGGGGTTTCCTGGCGCTCCTCGACGTCGATGCCGTGTCGTTGCTGCTGCATTAAAATGATTGCCGCCTCCGTTGGAATTCGAGGTCGTTTTTGGCTGCTGGGTGTTCTCAAAGGGAGTCCCATGAGCAGATTAAACTTCCGAGAGTCTCGTGCAAGATACGCATCCTGGTCCACCTCGTCCAGCAGCAGCGCGTCCGCCACCGGGATGGTATACCTCCCCCCTGCCGCCACTGGCGTTCGTCGTTGCTGCTCGAGTGCCAAGCGCCGCTGAATCCTGGGCAGGAAGTCCTCGGATCCCACGCTGGAACTCTGAAAGAACGGGCTGAAAGGGGTGTAGAGCTCCGACAAGTACGCTCTCCTCGAGGCCTGCAGATGCTCTTGTTCTCGAAGCGCGTCGCCCACGAGCGTCGATCGCTGGTCCTCGTCAGTCATACAGGCGTGTTCATTCAGCAACAGTCGCATTCTGGCTGTGGCAGCTTCCCGTAGCTCCCTCCTCACGCTGGAAGCCAACTGATCTTCCAGCAGCATTCCATCCTGATCTCGCAAGAGCTGATCACGATGCCAACGCGCACTTTCGTCCTCTCTCAGCATCTGGTCGCGCTCCAATCCCAAGTGAACGCTCTCCAAGTCGAGTTTCCGCTGAGTCTCCAGCTCCGCTTGCCGCACCAGCACCTTCTTCAGATCGGCTTGCCGCACCCGACGGAACTGGAACGCTCGTTCATCCCGCTCCTTCTCGATCCGAGCTCTCTCGGCTTGTCGTTCCAGCTCCAAGATCCTCTCGGCCTCTTGCTCGTCCAGCAGACGCTGCCGCTCTCGCTCCCGCTCCAGCTGCTCCTCCTCCTCTTGCTCCTCGTCGCCGTTGTCGATGCCGCTACCTGCTTGCCAGCCGTAGGACACCAGCGTCCGGAAGTGGATGGGGAGGTTCCCGAAAAAGTACGAGCGGGAGAAATCGGTGCGCTTCGGCACGGCCAGCACCTGCTCCTCCACCTCGTCGTCGCTTTCCTCTGAGCTGCGGTTGTACTCGCGCGAGATGGCGTCTTCCTGCGCCATGTTGATGAGCTCCAGGATGCGTCGCGCGTTTTCGTGCTCGATCCTCCGTCGCTCCTGTTCGTCAGTGTCATCTTGATTGTCAAACTCTGCGCTCGCCGCCTCCTTCACTCGCAGCTCCTCTAGCTCCGCTGCTTTCTCATCTTCGACGATAGCGATAGAAACAGTCTCAACCTCCTCAATCGCCAGCTTCTCGACGAATCGGAAGGAGATGGAGAGGGGGAGAGGCAACGTCTCCAGCACGAGAGGTGCTGGCAATTTGCCGTACCGAGCCACGCTCGCGATTCGGCTCTTGCGCTTCAGGTAGAACAACTTCTTCTTCAGGAACGTATGCCGCGCAGTGTCCGATCGGAAGTAGGCTTCTAAGAAGGTCTTGCTGGCCACTTGACCGTCATGGAGCTCCCCGTCGCCAGCAGCCAACTGCTCCTGAGCCAGCAACTCGAGAATGGCCTTGTTCTTCGACGCTTCTTGGACCTCCCGAGCTAAGAAGTCACGGCGGTGGCTGTTCCGAGCGGCCTTCCACCACGGCATGAACTTGCCAGCCAACTCGAAGAAGTCACAGTCTTCCAGACTCGCGCTGGAGACATCAGGAAGCTCGATCTCGTTCTTCATGGCCGCCACTTGGACGACAGGATCCAAGAGCGCTAAGGTGATTTCCTGCTGGCGGTTGTCCAGGCTGGTGTTCTCCCATGACGAGGCATTTTCCTTATCGCTCAGAGATATCTTGACGAAGTGCTCGAAGATGAAGACGCGCTGCGGCGGCTCGCATTCTTCCTCGCATGGACCCGCCGCTTCTTCCTCTCGCTGGACCTCCAGCTCTGCCTGGGCTACCAAGCGCAGACGAAGCTCCAAGTACTCCGTTCGAGCTTTCAAACGTTCAGTCTGCAATGTATGTGCCTCAGAACCGATCGAAGGAGTTGAAACTCGACCCAACGAGTACCAGGCCGCGAATTCCTGCCATGCAGTGGAGCCAGAAGACCCTATTTGCTCGAGGGAGGGCGGCGTGAGTCCTGCTTCCGCGAGTCTGTGATGCACAACAGAGTCCATCGCAGCAAACCGCAATTCTTCGAGGAGAAAGCGCTCGCGAATGCGCTGGTGGTGGCGTTGGGTTGCTGCAAACCACCGCGTAAAAGACCGTACCCCCAACTGCACTGGGATCTCCAGACTTTCGAAGTCCTGCACAGGCGGCACACGGATCCTGTCGCTTTCAGCATCTTCTTGAACGCATCTGGACTTGCTGGCTGCCATCAGCTCCACCTTTCTCTCTCGTTCTGACAACCCCTCCCACGGCACGAAGGGGATCTCAATGGGAGCATCCATGCGCTCAGGGCCACCATCATTGAAGACCTTTGGCGACCCACGCAGTCTCGGGCGTCGAGTCCCAGGCTTAAAGTCCAAGACCAGGATGGATTCGTCTTCGTAGTCTGCAAGAGACACCACGGACACTTTGTCTTGCAATCCCTTCTGGGGGATGGCACTCCTGCCAACCCCACGACTTTGGGGTATGGGAGTCGTATCGACTTGGGTCAACTCCATGTCTTCTTCTGAGGATGAAGATGACACATCCGGATCTCCAGCCGTAACAACGGCGCAACGGGCTTGAGTAGGAAGCGAATCCAACGGATTCACAACTTTTCGGTACACTCGGGGCTCTTCTTGTCGAAAGGCACTCGGAAGCGAATTCTTCCCAGGGAGGAAGCCACTTTTAGCGTCGGTGGCCGCTTTTCGCAGCTGTGGCTTCTTTCTTCGGGGCATTTTACGGTGTGTGGAAGGAGACGAAGGCGGACTTCGCTGTGTCTTGGGGAATTTACCGTCGATTTCCCCCCGCAAAGAGTTCTTCCGACGCTTCGGTGGTGAGCTCGAGGGAGCTGGTGAAGTTTCTACCTTGCAAGTGGCGGGGTTCGTGTCCTTTTCTTCGCCATGTTCCTCAACAGGTGCGCTTGCAGTCGAGTCTGTGACAGCGTTTATGGGGGCAGTAGCAGCGCTGGATGCTATTACCGCAGTGTTGGATTGCTTCTCGACTGCAGGCAATGTGATACTGATGTGAACCGATGGGGCACTCGGTACCAGCACGCTCGCCTGGTTCAGAGGCTGAAAATCAGGCGAATAGGAGTACTGACTCAGCTCGTCGCTGCCGCCCTCGCTGCCCCCTCCGGTGTCTGTGACGAGACTGCGGTGCCCTCCTTGTACTTGCAACGCATGCTGAGCTGATCGGATCCGGCCCAGCTGAAGGCGTTCTCTTACGGCGTCTTTATCCTTCGGACCAAGTTGATCCAGGCGTTCGATGCAGCGATCGATGTAAGCGAAAACGTTCAGAGTGCTGCAAAAAAGGAATGTAATCGCAGAGACGTCAGCAAGATGCCCGTTCAAATTGAGTTAGAAATGCCATCAAATCGAATTGGTAAAGCTTACCCGCTAGTTGGCGCGACGTAGAGTCCTCTGATGAAGTCGTGCACTTTAATCCGCCGATGTGGGAAGAAGAAGTCGACGGAAAAGCACCAAATCAGGAGGATCGCGTCTTTATCGTACGAAAACACCCACGAGAACTCGTCCGCCACGGGCTGAGGAGAAGCTGTGACTACCGTCCCGGCCCCCCACTCGCACAAGATTTTTAACACCGGCGTTAGGTGTAGATCGATGGAGTGCAGTGCGCGCTTCACAACCGCAATGCGGTGCGACTGCTGCTGAAATTTTGACGTTTGCGTCTCAACAGTGGACGGCAATCTCCAGCATTCGACGCCTCCGCCGTCGAACCCGCAGAACACAAAGTCGGGAAACTCAAACATTGCCGTCGAAAGATCCGGTGAGTAGGTTCGAAAGCATACTAGCAACTCCCACGCTATCGCTTGGCTCGACGACGACGGAGTGGCAGGCCCTTTGATTGCCCACTTCTTCACTTCTCCGCTGCGAGCAATAGATAGCAGCGGCATGCAGGCAGCGGTGACAACTTCGTTCTTGCTAAGGTCAAACAATGCCGACACACTATCGAAAGAGAAGACAGACAACAAAGGTTAGCAACCATACTCCGTTTTATCCTGGAAAGCCAACTCTCACCTGTCAGCATGTGTTTCATGTTGGATTCGCAAGGTATTTGACACGTTGCTATGAGGAAAGACGGGGAAGAGTCGAGTGGTCCCTGTCGAATCGCCTATAGCTGCATAGCATTGGGCTTGGAAGTGCACGACTGCGAGTGCACTTGCCTTGCACGAACGGTCGAGTGGCTGCGATATCGCAACGACCCGATTGTCCGACAAAGCGTATCTCTCCGCAACTCCGTTAGACCATAGCGCGACCATAGCCTGCGCCTCCACGAAGTAGTCGACCATGCACAGGGCGACTTCTGTCTCCTCGAACGCATCGGATGATACGGGGGATTGTACTGGGGTAACACGCAAAGCAGCGTAACTTTCCTCGAACAGAACCACTCTTGGAGAAGGCAGACGCTGGTAGATGGAAGTCACGTCACCCTTTTCCACACTGAGTCGCTTCAGGTGTTCACCATCGAACGTGGTGCAGACGCGTCGCCCTTGGGAGTTCGGGAAGAAAATCTCCAGGATGCAAAAGCCGGTCGACCACACCACGAACACGAGGTTTCGCTCCCCGTTGCTCATATCTGTGTGAAGAGCATGATACTGCTCGGACAGCGGGTTGAACGGTAATGTCACTACCGGCTCGCCGTCGCCGCCCAAACGCGAGTCATTGTCCTCCTCTTGAGCATGCGCCGTCGAAACTGAGCAGTCGGCTATGGTGAACCTCGCGCAGGCATCGACCAGAAAGACCCCCCTGGCCTCGTTGCTGTCATTTACTGGGGTGTGTCGATCCCCTGAGGGACCTGGAGGCCACTGATTTTTTTCGTGGAATACAACACAGTCTTCGTAGTGGTCGCACTCGCCAGTTTTCTGGAAGTGTGGCTGCCCCTTTTTCTTCAGTTTGAATGAGTATTTGCAGATTTCCCTGGCCGTTTTCATTAGCGTTTGTTAGTAAAAACACAATTCGAGCCATGAACCTCAACAAACCCGATTGTCAGTACCTCGGGCGTTCCTTGAACATGAGATAGATGCTGTTGTCGCCACCGCCGCATTCCAAGCTGGAAATGGTGAGCTGATCCTCGTGCAGACAGCACGATAAACGGCTGCATGAGGCCGCGTCGAACACGTAAACCCTCGTGCTCGTTGCCGCAAAAATCAACTTCCCGTCAAAGCTCATACGGAGATGGTGATAGAACGGCTTCCGTGCCTGAACGCAACGAAGCAGCAGCAAGCCAACATGAATCCACGAAAGCAAAGACCCCCCCCCCTCTCATCTCGAAAAACAGTCAGCGTACGGAGGTTGCAGCCGTGTGCAGGCGGAGGATTCCCTTGAGCCCTCCATTGTTCTGCGCGGTCGCTACTACACGCAGTGTCCAGACCTTCAGCCCGCCGTCCGAGTCCGCCGTGATCAGCTCTCGTCGGTGCGGGTTTGAGAGCGCCGTGAAGAATTGGCCGCCCTTCTCTATGAGTGAGTGCGAGGTTAAGGAGGCTCTCAGGTCTGTGCTGCAAATGTGAAGGCAGTTATTCCATCATGCACGTGAACAATGAGATGGCAAAGCGGATATCCTAGCAGCAATTACTTCAATCTTCCGGTTGCCCACCTTACAATCCGGTGCTCAATTTTCCCATTGGCGTCGGCGGCAATGACCGAGTAGGCATCCAGCTGGAGACCAGCACGTTGGACATTAGAAAATGGGGGAAATGAGTGTGCAATGCGTGGGAAGGTTACTTACCCAGGGGATTTGGAGCACAAACTGGAAGTGTACGTTTTTCTCCGCTGCCAGAACTCCGAGGAGAGCCCCTCCAGCTGTCAGCATCTTGCCATACAGGTAGAGCGTCGATGCATTGGCGACCAGCAGCTCGCGCCTCGACGGGTTGTAGACGGAGGAAACGGCATTGCAGAGCGGGATCCTCTCCCCGCGTAGCGCCAGCGTCACAAGCGCCTTCTCTGTCTGGTCCGCATGTTCCATTGCTTACTGTGCCAAGCATCGATCGCAGGAATCGCTGCCCATAAGATCACTCCCAAGGCGACTCTTGGAGTGAAGAGGTGCACGCTATTACCGGGTAAAGTGGGGAATCGACCTGAACCCTGCTGGAACTCCCGGCAAGCTAACGTCTTTCTCCTGATGCGCATGTCAGCAGCAGCGTATCTGGTGTGGCTTGGCATGCAGTCGGTCTCGCAGGATTGAGTTTAGAGGCACGCTGTGTTCTGCCACCAAGTCCACGAGGCGGGAAAATATTGAAGCCCTCCTTGGCTGCCCGCAATGGCCATGGCGACGTGGAAGTGTGTCTCATAGCGCTGGAGTGCAGCGCGTCGGCTTTGCATCTCGTGGTTGGGCTGGAGCATTTGAGGTCTGCAAGGAGAGCGGCGAGACCACGTTGGCCATTATCCGAGCAGCGCGCCTTGAATGCAGCGTGTGTTCAATGCGCTTCGACTGCTTTTTCGACCAATCACATCCTTCGTAAGCGAGTGAGCGACCATCACTCTCGACCTCTTCCTTCTTGCATCTTGCCCTCCAGTGATCAGCATCAAGTCATTTCTCCATCCGCTTTGCGGAAGGACGAGACAGGAGCGCAACACCAGCAAGAGTAGTCATGGGCCGAACGGGGGCGAAGATCCAGAAGGGTGGACTGGGCAAGGCGCTGCTGAAGACGCAGAAGAAGACGTCGGCCACCAACACGACGGACGTGCAGTCCAGGTGCGGCGCGTAGTTGTCTGCGCTCTGAATGGTCGCGAAGAGCGTTGGTCTCTGTGCTCCTGTGTCCTGACCATGGTGTGTTGCTGGTTTGGGGACTCGTTTGTTGCCTTCTGTGTGCTTCCTTGTGCGACTGTAGCGCTGGCAAACACGTATCGGAGAGAGACGGTGGCGACGCGTCGGTTGCGCTGGCCTCGTACCTGGAAGGCTCTTCTCTGGTAAGCTTATTATGAGCGTGGCATTCATATGCTGCTCTTATGGATGGAGATGAGGCTCTGATATCAATCGCTTGCTTGACTTCTTCAGGATGACTTCCTTGCTAGCGCAGTGCTTGCCAACCGCGAATTCACGGCCGTGAAAGAAAGCATCATGCTGCTGGAGGAGGCTGACACGGGCGCGCAATTGGTCGAGTACGTACACAGCAATCGACCTAGACTGCGCATTAAAGATACATACTCACCGCACTTTATACCTGCAAGCAGAAGAAAGAAGAACGTGGTGCCTGAGATGACCTTCGCGGAGCTGAAAGTACCGCGTCGACCGCAGTGGGATGCGTCCACGACTGCCGATGAACTGAATCAATTGGAGAAGGAGAGCTTCCTGACATGGCGCCGCGATATTGCGCTGTAAGCTCTTCTTGATCCCATTGTGTGATTACTTCTGGTCCCAACGGTCCCTTACCAAGTACTTGTCCTATTTGATTGCAGGCTGGAGGCGTCGTCTGACAACTTGGAGGTAACGCCATTCGAGAAAAACCTCGAGGTGTGGCGGCAGTTGTGGCACGTCCGCGAGCGTAGTGACATTGTGGTGCAGATCGTGGACGCACGCAACCCGCTTTTCTATCGGTACGGACGGGTTGACTGGTAGTTGCGGGATTTAGATGAGATGTGCGTCTGTATTTTAATGTGGTCGTGTCGCTTGCAGCTCGAAGGATCTGGACGCCTATGCTAAAGAAGGAGAGACGCCGCGACGCACGCTCTTGGTGGTGAACAAGTCGGATTTTCTGAATGAACAGCAACGGTTAGTGACTTATCACTGGTGGTATTGAATGATCCGGTATGCTTGCATGTTTGCTAGTTGATGTCTAACATTCTGATCGCTGTAGATTGACGTGGGGAGACCATTTCAAGGCGGAAAAGATCGACTTTGTCTTCTTCTCGGCCAAGGAGGCGCAGGACGAAATCGATGAAGATGCGAAGAAGCTGCGGATAGAGCAGAGAGACGCGGGGGATTATGAATCCTATGATGATGCCAAACCTGCCAGCATCCCGCAGCCTGGAGGGAGCTCTTCAACTGCCGAGGCCACACCTAGCGAGTATCCCGTGTTGTCGAGACTCGAACTGCTGGATTTTCTCATGACGATTGCCACCGAAGTGGCATCGGAAGTGGGCCTTCGCGTGAAGGACAAGGGCCTAATCAAGTTTGGCATGGTGGGGTTCCCAAACGTCGGAAAGAGCTCCGTGATTAATGCGTTGCTGGGTGCATCGACGTATTCTCACAAGACCCAGCGCGTCGCCGTCGGTGCAACGCCGGGAAAAACGAAACACTTTCAGGTATTATATGCGCATATCGTTTTGAACTCATGTTTGATGTTGTAGTGGAGCTGATTGAGTTTTATCGGGCGTTGATGCTGTAGACGCTGATCCTGTCAGACAAAATCATGCTGTGTGACTGCCCCGGACTGGTTTTCCCCAGCTTCGTGAACTCGAAGGCCGAAATGTACTGTTGCGGAGTGCTTCCCATCTCTCAGCTTCGCGATCACATCGGTACGCTCGCTGTCGATTGCCTCGAGTCGCTGCTGTCGATGCTCTGCCCAATGCTAAAGTGAGTGTGGCTTCTGTCTGTGCTTTTGTGCAGCACCGTGTGAGCTCCTGTGCCACCGTATCCCTAAGCGCGTGTTTGAACAAACGTACGGCATCAAGATCTCCACCTCGAAAACGGCGCGAGAGACTGATCCTGTCAACATCTATGCGCTTCTGGAGGTACGTTGAAGTAACTTGTTCTCGCTATGGAATGGCTTGCCTGACACGAAAGTCACATAACTAATCGGTACTTGGGGATTCACCCTATTGACAGTCGTACGCTCGCAATCGTGGTTACACGACTACCGGAAAGGGGGGGCCCGATACCTCGCGCGCAGCACGCGACATCCTGCGGCACTACGTGAGTGGCCGATTGCTGTACTGCCATCCGGCGCCGAACGCCTCGGACCCCAGAATCTTCGATATCCACGCCCTCGCCAAGGCACAGTTCCCAGATTTGGAGGAGCCGATCGTTCCGGTGAACCCCGAGGATGACGATGGCAACGAAAAGACCAACGCGGTGGCGGGCGAGAATGTCGACGAGGACCTAGACTTTGACACCACTGGCGAAGACAAGCGCGCGATGAGCAAGCGGCTGAAGAAGCACGGGCGCAAAGGACGCAAGGGGCGTGACAAGAACCCGTACGAGGACTCGGACTTGCCTAGCGGAATCGGCGGCGTGCATATCAACTCTGGCGGGAAGAAGAAAGACCGCAAACGTCAGTAGGAACGTCTTCAGGCTGGCTACCGGGCGATAGTTCGGCAGCAGACCCTTCTCCTCATGTGCATTCTGCGCCAACATACTTTGCCAAAATGCCATTTTTGCGGTCAATTGCTAGCTCCAATGTTTAAAGTTTTAGCTGGCACAAATGTGGTCGACGGACGGCAGCGATTGGGAATCGAAGCCTGACAATATGAAAAAAGAAACACAAGGTGGCTCCACTACCGTACATCCGCTGTTTGTAGCGACGTATGGCGGTGGCCAGTGATCTTTCGCCCTCCTACACAGCGCGTCTACTTTCGCCGGGAATTCTTCTTGATTTTGGTTCGTTTGACGTTCTCTCTTCCTCTAGGTGCCTGCAAGGCAAATGAGCTCTTGAGGGCGGCCGATAGCGGGTTTAGTTGCCCTTGTGGTCTTCGTCAATGGTGTCGGCGTTGTACGTGAAGCCTGGGAACTGCGCCTTGTTGCGCTGGGTCTCACTCATCGTGGTGGTCACCACCGAGTCCACCGGCTTTTCGGCCGTGAATTCCACGTCGAAGTTGCTCGTGTCCACGGAGCCCAACCGGTTAGGCGGCTTGAACTCCGGGATGATCTCCTTGCGCATCACCGCCTCCCAGTCCACGCCCTTGAAGAACGGGTGCGCCTTGATCTCCTCGGCGTCCGTAGGGCCGCTGCCAAGTCGGTCCGACACCTTGCGGGTCAGCAGCCCAGTGAGCAGGTCCTTGGCCTCGGCCGACATGAACGACGGGAAGCGCAGCGGCGCGTTCAGGATCTTGTCGTACATGCGCTGCATGTTCTGGTCGTAGAAGGGCGGCAGACCGGTGAGCATCTCGTAGATGAGCGTGCCCAAGCTCCACCAATCCACCGCCTTGCCGTGGCCCTTGTTCTCCAGGATCTCAGGCGCCAGGTACTCGGGCGTGCCGCAGAACGTCTTGGTGCCGCCCGTAGCACCTGCACCGGTGACAGCTTCCTTGGACAGACCGAAGTCCGTGAGGCGGATGTGCCCCTCCAGGTCCAGCAGGATGTTCTCCGGCTTCAAGTCACGGTAGATGATGTTGTGCTTGTGCAGCGCCTGCAGAGCCAGGATGATCTCGGCCGCGAACAGCCGCGCCTTCTGCTGCGAGAACCGGCGGTCCTTCTTGAGCCAGAAGAAGAGCTCGCCGCCGCCGCAGTAGTCCATCACCAGGTACAGTTTGTCCGGCGTCTGGAAGGCGTATGTCAGACTGGTCAAGAACGGGTGCTTGATGCTCTGGAGGATGCTGCGCTCCGTCTTGGTGTGCAGCAGCTGGTTGCGCTTCACGAGCGCCGCCTTCCGCAGCGTCTTCATGGCGAAGATCATCTTGGTGT
>MBAC02006206.1:0-23499 GCA_001712635.2 Nothophytophthora sp. Chile5
GTTCAATTCAAACGTGAATTGGTGATCTTCCTGCAACGTACAGTACCAGTTTCCAGCATCACAAAAACCGAACTTGCCATGCATTTCCTGAATGAACATGCGAGGTCGCGCAGTCTCCATGCCTGTCGCCTCTGTGCATTTACCGCGGTTACAGGGTCTGTCTAGGCGTCTACTTGTCTGCCTGGTCGAATCTACGCTTCGACTCTGTCCTCTCATAAGCTTCTTTCGCCGCATCGAAGGTAATCGGCCTCGGAATCGCCAGCAAATTTTGATGCACAGCTGACGACTCCTCCACCTGGCGCCGACTACCTTCGCTACACGAGCCGAACGACGATGGTCGTCTATCTCACAGCGTCGTAACGGTCCGGGCGCTTCTTGGAGAAGACGATCTGCACCAGCTGGATGGTGCGCGCGCGGAAGCCGGCGGCGCAGTACTGGAGGTAGTAGTCCCACATCCGGCAGAAGACCTCCGAGCGGTCGATGTTGCCCTGCTTGAGGTGGTTCTGGAAGCGCTCGTACCAGCACATGAGCGTCTTGTCGTAGTCCGGACCCAAGTTGTGCACGTCCTCCACCACGAGCTTGCGCTCCGAGAACAGCACCATCTGCGACACGGACGGCAGGAAGCCGTTGGGGAAGATGTACTTGAGGATCCAGAGCTGGATCGGCACTTCGATGGAGCGGTTGGCGGCGATGCCGTGCATGAGCGCCAGTCCGCCGTCCTTCAGACAGCGCTTGATCACGTCGTAGTACTCGTCCAGGTTCTTGTAGCCCACGGCTTCGATCATGGCGATGGACACCACGCGGTCGAACTGCCCGTGCATCTTGCGGTAGTCGCAGTACTCGAAGCTCGTGAGGTCGCTCACGCCCTCACGCTTGGCCCACTCGCGCGCGCCCTTGAGCTGCTCGTTGGAGATGGTGATGCCAGTCACGTGCACTCCGTAGTGCTTGGCCAGGAAGCAGCCAAGGCCGCCCCAGCCGCAGCCGATCTCCAGCACCCGCATGCCTGGCTCCAGCTTCAGCTTCTTGGCGATCAGATGCAGCTTGTTGAGCTGCGCCGCGTCCAAGTCGTGCTTGTCCTCGACGCCCTTGAAGTACGCGCACGAGTACTGCATGTACGGGTCCAGCCAGAGCTTGAAGAAGTCGTTGCCCAGGTCGTAGTGGTGCGCTCCAACGATGCCAGCACGCGACGGCGACTGGTAGTTGAAGATCTTGCCGCCCAGCGCGATGAACTTGGAGTTCCAGGCCTTGAACAGCTTGCGCCGCTTGTCCGCCGGCAGCGTGAGCAGACGCGTGAGCACCACGTCCAGCGGGATGATGGCGTCCCACTTCTTGGCCATGTACGACTCGCCGATGGCCAGCATGCCGCGGTTCAGCCAGTCCAGGAAGATGTTCTCGTCGTAGACGCGGATGTCGCGGTCCAGGATGATGTCGGCGTCCGCCAGCATCGTCTTGAAGAAGTTGGCGGCGCGAGCGCGCAGCACGGGGCGCATGGCCACGCGCAGCAGGTACGAGCCGGCGGCCACGCCGGTGACCACCGAGGCCGCGACCAGCGCTGTCTTCTGCTTGTCCGACATGGCAGGGGGCGGCAGGACTTCACGGGCAGACAGAGGAGCTCTCTCTCGCTGCGGAGATCTTGGGGAGTGAGCGCATCGATTCGGCCGAGTTGGGGGGAGGGACTCGAAGGAGCTGCTGACGTGTGGACCTGCTACAGGCTCGGCTGGGCTCGAGCAGCTACGGATGGCGCGCAGAAACGAGTCGGCGATGCGGGGTTCCGCTTCGCAGAGCGCGATCGGTAAGAAGAGGGTATCTGATGCTGCAGGTGCTTAATCGATTTCACGGATGTGAAATGGACAAGTCCAAATGTTGACGATACTGATTCAGCTTGCGAAATCGAAGATGACAGGTTCTTGGATCCCAAATCGGGCCAGCTGGATGATGGTTTGATGGTGATTCACGGATCCAGCCAAGGAGACGAGAGTCAAACGGCTTGCTCACTTGCCTTGCCCACTTGGCTTGGCACTCGAGTCGACGTGAGCCTCATGTGCACGAAATGAATCCATGACGCCGGTTCATGCGCTGGCGAGTGATCCTCTTTGTAGCGATATGAGAATCAGTGTTGGATATATCGCTATACGAAGAGTATTCATATACAAGGAACAATTCTAAGCTGACATTACCATCACAGCTAATCGTCTATGATATGCAGCGATAAGGATAACGAGATCAAAGGAATAGAGCGTTCGTCACGACATCACTGCAACCGTGGTCGCTGAGAGGATTCAGGGTTGCGCCGGACTTACCTTACCGCCACTTCGTCGCTCCGAGATGGGAGAATCCCCATCTCGATTGCTCCGTTGTCGCTTGGCGTTTCCCTCCAGCGAATACCTCACGCGAGCCAAGTGCACCAGGAACGCAGCATTCCTGGCTTGCGTGAGGCGTGGGTACCACCGGTAGCCTTCCTTGGAGATTAACGGAGGGTGTCCGAACAGAGTCCGTTCGTCTGCATTGCGCTTCTGGGTCTCCGATCACCAGCAGCTATTGCACTTGACCTGCACTCAATGCGCGTTTCCTTGTCGTTTTGGCCGTGGCTTCATCGGTCTTCAATGCAATCATTCCTGTGGTTCATGCCTTCCTGGCGTACGCGGTGACGCTATGAGGCTCAATTGCCAGCGCTGTCCCTTTATTGCGGCGCTCGCTGGTTGGAGTTCGGTGGCGCACCCTAGAGCAGCTAGAAGCTCCGATTGCGCAGGAACGACTCCACCCGCTGTCCGGCACGCTCGACCTCGCTCTGCTACGAAATGAGAAGCAGCGAGAAGTGGACGGCGGGAAGCAGAAACGAATGCCCTCTGATCGGTGTTGACTTAGCGATTATAAAGCTGTTGGCGAGCACTGGCGTGGTAAACGCAATACCTTAAGCAACTGAAGCCACCCAACTGTTCCCTGACGTGAACCACCGATTGCTTTAGATGGTAAAGGGGGTTGTATGCACCTCGCGCTGTGCCTGATATTGAAGGAGTTCAGGCGGAGCAACGCAGCACAGCGCGTGAAGCACATCAGCAGCAAGATCACCGTCGTTGTCCCAGCGCCGACAGCAGCAACCGTTGTGAACAGTTGCTCAGAATAGGAATCAGATTGTCGGCCAAGATACCGAACAATCGGTATAGTACCGATATGCTTAGGTTGAAGGGTGATGGTGGCGTACCGGTTTTCTGCCGCAAAAGACCGGTATACCGGGTGCCTTCATGCGCCGTGTGCGGCTGAGAGGTTGGCCACCTCAAACCCGACGTGAGCCGCTGCTGAGCGGAACAATTGTATCGGAGAGATACCAGGCGAATATGGGCGGCAAGCAGTCTCGCGTGGTGTCTTCGGACGTGGCGGAGCAGCTGCGTCCGGAGGACGAGCACGAAGGGGAGACGCAGGCGTCCATCCGCCTCACGCCGGCGCTGATAGATCAGATCAACGGCACGCACGAGGCCACGGCCAAGGCCAAGCAGGCGGCCAGCGTCAGCGCGCAGTATGGATCTTGCGGCTTTATTGTTGCGATGGACTCTCCATTGCAGGATGTGCTGACTTTGCGTGCTCTCTGCTTGGATTGGGGGATTTGAAGGCAGCAGGCGGCGCTTAAAAAGCAGATGCAGCTCGCGTACGCCAAGGTTCGTGCGGGGGATCTCCAATTCGCTTGTTGTCCACTACGCACTTCGGCTAAAGATGACGGGTGCTTGGCAGGGTGCGGAGGACTACCGGAAGAAAGTGGAGGCGGAGCAGAAGCAGCAGTCTTCCGTCGGAGCGAGCGGCTTAGCGCAGCAGGCGCAGCGCGCGAAGGAGCAGGAGGCGCTGGAGAACGAGCGCGTGGAGCATCTGGTGGCCGAGATCAACAAGAAGAAGTACCGCGCGCCTCTGCGTGACGTGCAGTGCTCGCCCGAGCGCGAGGCGTGCTTGCAGTGCTATAGAGACAAGCAGAGCAACATCTTGAAGTGCAAGGAAGTGGCCGACGCCTTCGTGCGGTGCGCCCGGCAAAACACCGAGGTGCGACACGTTCAGCGGATCCAGTCTCAGTGACGCCAACCCTCCTCATGACGCTTCCCCGTGCGCTGCTACTGACGTTGATCGCTGTGTTTCTTTGGTGGTGTGGCGTAGAAATTCGTCGGGGAAAACTGAAGCTCTCCCTTCCGGTTTTGAGAAGCGACGGACGAGCTCGACGGCTCGTGACGACGACGGCGTGCTGCTTGGATCTTGCTGTCCGCGGGCGACTTGATGGATCCCTTTAAGGAGCAAAGTTCACGCGCAGAAGACAAGCAAGGCAGCAAATGGACACTACTACCCAGGAAAATACCCACAAAAATGAAAGACGGCGACGTAATAGCAACGAGAGACGAGGAGGAGCGCCTCCATACCATACGCTTTGGAACCCAGCGCTCCCTCCGTAATGGACGATATTGCATGACGCTGCTTGCTTGCTTCACGCCATGGTCTTCGTTTCTCCGCCATTGCAGAGCAGACAAGCTGGTGCGATGGTGTGGCATTAGGTATTCGCTGATGTTCGTGGTTTGTACTGAGATTTATGCTTGTTTGCCCATATCGCTGCTAGCGTCGGCCCAATGCGTTTGCTGTTGAGAGGTCATTCTTCCTTCTCCCTCCTTGTCTTATACCTTGTTGCTGCGTTTGCCACCTAGTTCTTCTTGTCAAACACGTTGCCGATCATGCCGGGGCGCACGTAGTCCTTAGGCTTGCCGATCTCGGCGCCCAAGCCGTCGAAGCTGTCCACCTGGATGATGATCTCGCGCGCAGCCTCGACCTCGTCGATGAACTTTTGCTCGTCAATCGTAGCGTTGCGCTTCTGCTTGCGCAGCGCCGAGAGCGTCGCATCGGCCTTCACGGCCTTGGGCAGCGTCGCATTCAGCAGCGCCACACGGTCCGTCGGATCCTTGGAGATGAACATGCTCTCGCTCAACATGTTGCGCACGCCCGAGTCCGTCGAGATGAGCTCCGCCACCTTCCGGATCTGCTTGTCCGTTGGCGTGTCGTACGGCAGGCCGAACGGGAACGACAGGCCGCGCATGATCGGGCCGACGACCGGCACTGGGAAGTTCTTGCTGATGCCCACGAGACCCTGCTGCGCCTCGAAGCAGAGCTGCGTCATGGCGTAGTCGAAGATCGCGTCAATGCCCTCGACATGGCGGTGCGACTTGTAGAACCACATGGCCGAATAGCCCAGGTACAGGCTCGAGAACACGTCGGCAAATCGGCCCGAGATCATTTCAGCGAACTTGAGCTTGCCGCCCAGCACGAGCGACAGATCCGAGCACATGGCGAAGTTCTTCGCCAACTTGTCCATCTGCGACTCGTAGTGAGCGAGCAGGCCGCTCTGCTGTTTGAAGCGCGAGCGCGTGACCGCCGTCTTCAACGAGCCGCCCGTGTTGCTCACGCTGTGCTGCACAAGTTTGCGGAGTTCCTTATTGAAGCCCTCGAGGTCGTCGCCGTGCTGGATGGTCTTGATGAGCTCGTACAGGTGCGGATGTGCGCGCGTGAGTCCTTGACCAAAGATGATGAGTGACCGCGTGAGGATGTTGGCTCCCTCGACCGTGATGGCCACGGGCAGCGACGTGTAAACGTTGGCCAGGAAGTTGTTGGGGCCCTTGCAAATGCCGGCTCCTCCCAGCACGTCCATGCCGCGGATGACCGCATCGCGACCACGGTCCGTGATCTGCTGCTTACACACACCACTGATGACTGCAGGTTGCTCATGTTGGTTGATCATGGCGTTCACCATGTGCTGCCCGCTCATTGCGATGAATGTCTGGCCTCCCATTATCGCAAGCTGCTCCTGGATGCCCTCCAGGTTGGCGATAGGCACCTTGAACTGTTTGCGCACACGCGCGTAGGCGCCCACAGCGTTCACCGAAAGCTTGGCACCCGCCACAGCCGACCCAGGCAGACTGATGGAGCGACCTTCAGCCAGACAGTCCATCAGCATGTTCCACCCGTAGCCCACACGCGTCTGTCCGCCAATGATCTTGGACATGGGGATGAACACGTCCTCGCCCGTCACAGGGCCGTTCATGAATGGCACGCTGATGGTGTCGTGGCGCTTGCCCATCTGGAGCCCCGGGTGGTTGCGCTCCAAGAGCGCCACCGTGATGCCCGGGCTGCCTGTGCCCTTCAGCAGTCCCTGCGGGTCCTTCACATCCACCGCCAGCCCCACACAGGTGGCTACAGGCGCCAACGTGATGTAGCGTTTGCTGAACGTCGCGCGGATGCCCAGCACACCGTCCTGTTCACACACCACGCCTGTGTCGCGCATGGCGGCGGCATCTGAGCCGGACGACGGACCCGTCAGCCCAAAGCACGGCAAGTGCTTGCCATTGGCCAAGTCAGGCAAAAAGTAATCCTTCTGCTCCTGCGTGCCATAACGAAGCAGCAGCTCGGCGGGGCCCAGCGAGTTGGGCACGCACACCGTGACAGCAGCGGGCGGACTACGCGTCGCGATCTTCGTGATCACCAGCGAGTGGCCGTGCGCGCTGAACTGCTTGCCGCCGTACTCCTTGGGGATGATCATGCCCAAGAAACCCTTCTCCTTGATGAACTTCCACACTTCGAGCGGCAAGTCTTGGTTGCGACTCACGGAATAGTCGTCGATCATCTCGCAGAGTTGTTGCACCTCAGTGTCCATGAACGCCTGCTCCTCGGCGTTCAGCTCGGCCGTGTACTTGTCCAGCGTGGCCAACTTGGGCGAGCCGGAGAAGATATCGCGGTCGAATCCCACCGTGCCGCTCTCCAGCGCCGCCTTCTCCGTGTTGGACATGCGCGGCATTGCACGCTTCGCCAGCTTGTACACCTGCTGGGACACGAAGGTGCGCGACTGCGTCTGCTGCAGCGTCTGCACGGCCGGCAGCGTCGAGCGCGCGGTCGCCAGACGCAGCCCGCCAAGGCGAGCGGAGCGCAGAGCAGAGGTCTTCAGTAGCGCAGGAGGCAGCATCTTCAGAGAGGAAGAGGCGGAGAGAGATCCTTCTTGCGCCCACCGCGTCGATTCAGGAATGAGGTGGCTGAGCTTCTCGCTCGGCAGGCAACTTCAAAAACCCAGGACGCGTATTAAACATGGTATCTGTCTGATTGATTTAAACAATGGCTGAAGTTTCTTTGAAACTCCTGGCTTCCGAAGACCGTGACTTGCTTCAGCCCAGGAGGCGACATGAACCCGTTGGAGTTGGTCATCGCCTTCTTTGGATCGGTGCGAAATGAAATGTCGACGCAAGTGGTATGCGGGCGAAGCGTTGGTGCGCGTCAAGTGACGGGGTTCAGACGTCCTTTCGGTTGCGGTGATTTATTGGTCACGTGTATTTTACGATCGTATCTTACCGCGCGTTGGTTTTCAACGCCAGAAACACGTGCAGATTCCGACGTGAAGCCACCAACGGACGTGAGGCAGTTGGATTTTCGGCGAATCATTCGGCGCCATTTGCGATTTTTGTTGAAGTTCCCGCGATCCAGTCAGCCACAAAGAGACAGACCAACAAGCCACCTTCCTTCCTTCATGACCGTCATGACCATTAAACATTTTACATTAGTCACCACGCTCTGAGTCTCGCGAGCACGGGGCTGCAGCAGAAGGCGCCGTCTTACTACCAGGGTCCCTCTCTCTGGAGCCACAATAGCTGACGCCGTCTCGAGTCGCGCCCCGGCCCCGGTTCTCAATCTCTCAGTCGTTCCACTTCTCTCAGTCACTCGTCCACGCCTGCTTTCCGGTCGTGGTGCACGCCTCCTCTCGTCCTCGCCTCTCTTTGTCTCTCTCTCTCTCTCTCCTCCTCTCCTCCTACTAACCTAACAGACGGCGTTAATGGTCTTGTAGAGATCACCGGCCAGCTTCCGCGTCGATGGTTTCTGCGAGAGCGTCAGAATGTCCTGCAGCGTTTCAGGCAATTGTGGCAGCTCCAGACTGAGCAAGACACGCAGCAAAGGACAGGAACAAGCACGAGAAGTTAGAAAACAGCAGCAAGAACCCAAATATCGCCACACAACAAGCGCAAACGATGCAGCGCGGCTTTCCTTCACAGAACACTCACTCGTTCAGTGCCGACAGATCGTCCGCGAAGTTCAATATCGCGAAAATGGCGAAGCGCACGATGTCTTCGTTGTCGTCCTTGAGCATCGACTGCAGGCACGTGACGAACTGATCCTTGAGCAGATCCGCGAGCGCGCGTCGGTTCGAGTCGTACTGGCACAGCTCCTTCAGACGCTTGGCCACCTCGTAGCGCGTGAACGGCGGGGACTCCGAGTTGAGTTCCAGCAGGAGCAGCGACAGCTCCTGCGAGTCCACCGAGAGCGATCCCGGGAACAGCTCGCCAGGAGACGACCAGTCCGCCATGATGTCAAAGCTGCATAACACAACACAGGACACACAACACACGCACGCGACGACGAGACGGAACCCGACGGAGCAGCGCACGAGACATCCACTTGCTTTGAGTACTCGCTCCTTTGCTTGGATGCTGGGCAAGCTCGCTGAACGCCAGCAACACAGCAAGCAGCAGCCAGACACCAGGTATAAATAACACAAGAAAAGCTCGCTGAGGCGCGAGGTGCCCACCTGAGTTCAGGCAGTCCGAGCAGATCCTTGTCGATTGCTCGGCACTCCTTGCGGATATTGTCCGTCAGCGCCAGGAACTTGAGCTCGTCGCCCTATTACGCGGAACCACAAAAGTAGCATCAAAATCCTCCCACCAATCAGCAGCAAGAGCAAGTGCAGGTACAACGCACCGAGCGCAAGTTGAAGTCCACTCGGATGGTGCTCTTCATCGCCAAGCGGTGCAGCTGTATGTTGAAGAACACCTCTTCGGCCGCAACCAGCGCGTACCCGTCCATCTGCAAGAGGAACCGCACCAGCCACACCCAGTTCGCAAGCCCCACACAAACTGTCAGCTTCCTCTGACTCCCGAGTCATCAGCTTAACGCAGAAGACCACGTACAGTCCAGTCTTGGCTGCACGAGAACTCCACGTCCTGGACCTTCAGCGCGTGCTGGACGGTCTGGAAGATGACTTTTGCGGGCTCGCATGACTCGAACATGGGGTTCACTTGGCGGTAGCCCACCTCCCGCGCGTCGGGCACCTCGCCAGTAGGCACAAAAGCCTGCGGTGGCGGCGCAATGTCACCAGTAGCTCTCCTGGTGTCGCTGCTGCCGTTTGCACCCGCGAGGTGCGCCTTCTGCTTCTGCTGTATCGGACTCAGACCCAGGAGGGTCGAGGACCCATCCTCCAAGTCCTGCAGCGTCGCTGGACTCGCAGAAAAGGCAACTTTGTCCGGCGGTGACGGTTCGTACACGTCTTCCGTCTACAGACAAGAACCCATCAACCCGGTTAGTCGAGCGGTTTTCGACTATAACAACCCTCCTGAAGCAAGACTAGCGGCCCAAAGTCGGCCAGAAACGCACCAGCGAGTCGAAGCGCGAGGTCATGAACTGCGTCTCGACGTTGGCGCGGCGATACGTCACCTCTTGGTCCGGGATCTCCAGCGCATTCATGCTCTGCCATTTATCGAGCACATTTTGTCACTTGGGTTCAGTATACCACAGCCAAAATAAAAGGCCTCCAAAAGCCCAAATCGAGGTGAAGAGATAGCGTCGCTCCTCCCTCCACGCGCGATATGATCAAGCAGCATCCAGAGCTGCGTGCGCGCAAGCAGAGACGCATGCGAAGGTACTCGCCGCCTCACCTCATCCAGCACGAAGCCGTCGCGGTGCTGGACCTCATCAATCCAGTCGTCCTCCTGCTCATTCCTTGCCATTTCCGTTGTTCGCTTGCCCAGTTCTTGTTCTGCGCTCCCGAATGGAGAAAACTACCGATGGAAAATTACGAACGCAAGCCAAAACCTCAAAACCTCGTAGATGAGGTTTTGATTTGCGGGTCTTGCACTGAATGGGTTGACCATCACGGGTGGGTTGAAACGGGTTCTCGTGCGGGTCGGAGTTCAGAGCCCGTGTAAAACTCGTCGGTGAGCACAAAAACGGCCTTTATCAGAAACCCACAGCGCGTCATCGACGTCGGCGCCGTTAGGGGTGAATGGGTGATAGTGTTCTTTAAAACGATATTCACAATAAACGGTATCATTGTGATCTGACGTCAATAATACGATCAAACATTCGATTCAGTAACAGAGCGCTTTTAGCAACTTGCACCCTGAAATACCATTCCAAAAGCTTCCACGGAAACGTCAAAACCTGGATTTGGCATCTCACTGTCAAAACGCACCCTCTTTTAGGAGTGACCTCCCGTTTGGAGGATGGATCGGAGGAATCGGTCACATTCACACCGTTGAAGGGAGAGGGCCGCGCATTCACCCGCGCGCATTCACCCGCCCACCGCTCGCCTCCTTCATTCCCCAACTGGCGCCGCACGAGAGAGACATCCATCTATTGCTCCAGCCGCGCCATGCCGCCTCTTTCTTCCTCTGTAGTCGCGAGTGGAGGCGTCCGCCGCGATCTGCTGCTGTATGTGAACGGCCAGCGCGTTGAAGTTGCCGAGAAGGACGTGCGTCCGGAGCAGACGCTGCTGCAGTTCTTGCGCCAGGATATGGGACTCACGGGCACGAAGCTCGGCTGTGGCGAAGGCGGCTGCGGCGCCTGCACCGTCATGGTCTCCAAGTTCGACGTGGCCACACAGCGCGTGCGCCATGTGTCAGTTAACTCTTGTCTCGCGCCGCTTTGCGCCATGGACGCCTGCGCAGTCACGACTGTAGAAGGAGTCGGCGCTATCACCGGTGCGGGCGGCACATCTACGGGCCTGCACGAGGTGCAGAAGGCGCTGGCAGAGTCCCACGGCTCCCAGTGCGGCTACTGCACGCCGGGCTTCGTCATGGCTCTCTATTCCATGGTGAAGCAGCGAGAATCGGGCGTTGAACTCACGATGGAAGACATTGAGCACGGCATGGACGGCAATCTGTGTCGTTGCACCGGGTATCGCCCCATCCTGGACGCTGCCAAGAGCTTCGGCGATGATGCAGCAGAAGCGCATTGCAAGGGCACGTGTCCAGGCTGCCCCAACAAGCCAAAGAACGGCGAGACAGACGTGGATATCGAGGATCTACACGGCGGCGACAAGCCCAAGGAATTCACAAGCTGTTCGTCTCGCAAGATCCGTGAGCTGGCAAAGCAGCGCAAACTGCGGGAAGTAGACGCGGCTGAAGTAGAGAGCAGTGCGTCGAAGAAAGCTGCAGCTCTTGCGGTATCATCGTTCCCCGGGGAACTGGTGGAGAAGGTGAAGCAGCCGCAATTGCTGCAAATCAACGGCCAGAACGTGCAGTGGTTCGCACCCGTGACGCTGACACAGCTGCTGGAACTCAAGAACCAGCATCCTGACGCCAAGATCTCGGTGGGCAACACAGAAATGGGCATCGAGACCAAGTTCAAGCACTTCAAGTACGTGCATCTCATCAACGTTAATCGCGTCCCGGAACTCGTGGCCACTGAAGATGTGACAGCGAACGACGCCATCAATCAGACAATGTTCGCTGGTGCTGAGCCCTTCGAAGGCGTCAAGTTTGGCGCGGCAGTGACACTCACCGATGTGAAGCAGCAGCTTTCGGAGCGCATTAAGACCCTGCCGACGTACCAGACGCGCGCGTTCGCGTCGATCGTCAAGATGCTCAAGTGGTTTGCCAGCACCCACATCCGGAACGTGGCGTGTATTGCCGGGAACCTCGTGACAGCCAGTCCGATCTCCGATATGAACCCGCTATTAGCAGCGGCGAACGCGTACATTGAAATGCGGTCGATCAGAGGGACGAGGTACACTCGCGTGCGGGACTTCTTCCTGTCGTATCGCACTGTCGGGATGGAGAAGGACGAGGTGATCACCACTGTGTATGTGCCTTACACGAGTGAGTGGGAGTACATGCTGCCGTTCAAGCAGGCACGACGCCGTGAAGATGATATCAGTATCGTGACGGCTGGGATTCGAGTCAAACTCGCGTGTTCGGCTTCCAGCGGGGCCTGGATCATCTCGGATGCGGCGGCAGTGTACGGCGGGATGGCTCCCATCACCAAAGCTGCATCCGCGACCGAGCAGTTCCTCGTTGGCAAAGCCTTTGACGCAGCCACGTTCGATGAGGCCTGCGATGTGCTGCACCTGAACGACTTCAGTCTACCGGACGGCGTGCCAGGCGGCATGGCCAAGTACCGCGAGAGTTTGTGCTCGTCGTTCTTGTACAAGTTCTTCATCGCCACGTCGGAGCGTCTTCAGGGAGACCTGCAGAATCAGCCAGCAACTGCTTCAGCGTTGCCAGCAGCGCCGCAGATTGACGCAAAGCTGCAGTCCGCCGGCAAGTCCTTCCTTCATGAGGTCCGACCCGTCTCGAACGGGATTCAGAGCTTCGGACATGAGACTGGCGGCTTGCTGGACTCGAACCACCAGCCAGTGGGCGATGGCAAGACCAAGCGTGGGCCTGTGGGAGACCCTCTCATGCACAAGTCGGCGTATCTGCAGGTGAGCGGCGAGGCCATCTACACAGACGACATTCCCAGTATAGCAGGAACTCTCCACGGCGTCTTGGTGCTGTCTACTTGTGCCCACGGGTTGATCAAGAGCATCGATGCGAGCGAAGCGCTGGCCATGGAAGGTGTGCATCGCTTCTTCGATGCCTCCATCTTCGAGACGGAGAATCTGGGTTCCAACAAGATCGGGCCCGTGCTGAAGGACGAGGAGTGCTTTGCGTCCGAAAGGGTGCTTTGTGTGGGGCAACCCGTGGGGATGATTGTGGCGGAGTCGCATGAGCTGGCCACGGCGGCTGCTGACAAGGTGAAGGTCGTGTACGAGGAGCTGCCATCTGTGATCACGATCCAAGACGCCATCCGCGAGAAGTCGTTCATCCTTCCTGTACACACGATCGACAGTGGCGATGTGGAGAAGGGACTGGCGGAAGCGGACATGGTGCTTGAGGGCGAAGTGAACATGGGCGGACAGGAGCAATTCTACTTCGAAACCAACGTGTCGCTCTGCATCCCGCAGGAAGGCGGGATGAAGATCATCTCCTCCACTCAAGCGGCAACGAAAGCTCAAGTGCTGGCTGCGAGAGTGCTGGGCATCAACTCCAATCGAATCGTCAGCATGACCAAACGCATTGGTGGAGGCTTCGGCGGCAAGGAAACCCGCAGTGTGTTCGTCACATGCGCCGCCTCAGTCGCAGCTCACGTCATGAAGCGCCCCGTGAAGTGTCTGCTGGAACGTCACGTTGATATGCTGACGACCGGTGGCCGACACCCGTTCTACGCCAAGTATAAGATCGGAATCATGCGGGATGGCACCATCATGGCGCTGGACGTGGACTTGTACAACAACGCTGGGTACTCCATGGATCTCTCGCAGGCAGTGATGGATCGAGCGCTCTTCCACTGCGAGAATGCATACAAGATCCCGCATCTCCGGTGCAACGGCACCGTGTGTCGCACCAATCTCGCCACCAACACTGCCTTCCGAGGCTTCGGTGGGCCTCAAGGACTCATCGTGGCGGAGACGTACATCGACCACATCGCACGCACCTTGAAGCTCGAGCCGGAAGAGGTCCGTTGGCGCAACATGTACGTGGAAGGCCAGACCACGCACTATGGACAGCCGCTGGAAGACTTCAATCTGCGGACTCTGTGGCAAAACACGATCAGACGCAGCGACTTTGAGGCCAAGAAGGTCGCGATCAAGGCCTTCAACGCCGCGAATCGCTGGAAGAAGCGCGGCGTGGCGATCCTGCCCACCAAATTCGGCATCAGCTTCACGTCCAAGTTCATGAATCAGGGCGGCTCGTTGGTGCACGTGTACGCAGATGGGAGCGTGCTGGTCTCCCACGGTGGCGTGGAAATGGGGCAGGGTCTTCACACCAAGGTGATTCAGGTCGCAGCTCGTGCCTTTGGGATCCCGCATGACCAAGTGCACATCGAGGAGACATCGACGAACAAAGTGGCCAATTCGCAGCCGTCGGCGGCCTCGATGAGCACGGATCTGTACGGCATGGCCACGCTCGACGCCTGTGAGCAGATCTTGGCGCGACTTGCGCCCATTCGGGAGCGATTGGGAGCAGACGCTCCTTTCAGCTCAGTCACCAACGCAGCTTTCTTCGAGCGCATCAACATGTCGGCGCAAGGGTACTACATCGTTCCGAATGAGCGCTGCGGCTACGATTTCGCCAAGTCTGTGGACGAAAACGTGGCGGCCGGGACCGCGTTCAACTACTACACGACTGGCGTGGCTTGCACCGTGGTGGAGCTGGACGTCCTGACCGGAGACTTCCACATGGTCAGCGTCGACATCCTCATGGATCTCGGCGCCAGTATCAACCCCACCATCGACATCGGGCAGATCGAAGGAGCTTTCATGCAGGGCTTCGGCCTGTTTGCGCTGGAGGAGCTGGTCTGGGGCGACGACGGCCACCCGTGGGTCAAGCGAGGCAACTTGTTCACGCGAGGGCCGGGCGCTTACAAGATCCCGAGCGCCAACGACGTGCCGCTGGACTTCCACGTGTGGCTCGAATCCAACCAGAAGAACAAGTTCGCGGTGCATTCAAGCAAAGCGGTGGGGGAGCCGCCGCTCTTCCTCGGATCCAGCGCGCTCTTCGCTGTCAAGGAGGCCATCTACGCGGCGCGAGAGGACGCTGGACTGCATGGCTACTTCGAGCTGCGCAGCCCCGTGACCCCAGAGCGTGCGCGGATGGCCTGCGCCGACGAATTACTGCAGAAAGTGTTCACAGCCCGCGGGGGAGACATGGCATCGTATCAGCCCAGCGGCAGCTTCTAAGCGAAGCAGCAGGTAGTCGCGATCGAGGAGAAGAGATTGGCGATGGCTTGCTACTCTACGTAACACACACTCAATATTATGGCCCCAGATCGTCACCCCCGCGCATATCCACACCTCAATAGCCCCATGCATGTCTAAAACCGTGCGTCTTGCCGCTGTCGCCGGCTTGAACGACCTTGAAACTCTGAAGTGCGATGCCTGGCCATGTCGGTCGTCGAGCTATGCTGGCGTCAGGTACTGGGTGCACTTGCAGAGGCCGCGGTCGTACTCCGCGCCCACGAGGAACTCGACGTCCGGCGTCGACGACGAGATGCGATAGATCTAAAGCACCAGCAACAGAGCACACAATCAAGCAAGCTTGAGTCTTGCCGTCCCACCAACAGCAGCCAACGCTAGCAGAGCCAAGGAAGTCGAGCGTACCTTGTGCGTCCCCCACGTAATGGAACCTGTGACGGACGCGTTGATGCGGAAGATGAGCTCGTTCTTGCTGAAGGCCGACCAGAGCGAGAGCGCCTCCGAGTAGCCTGGCTCAATGTGGATGCCCGCGATGACGTCGCTGATGGCGCCTGCCGCAGCCTCCCACTCCTTCTCGAGCTCCCACTTGCCCACCAGCGTCGTGTTGTGGTAGATATCGGCGCGGCCTGACTCCAGCACGAAGCCGAAGCGGTTCTCGTTGATCACGCTGACCAACACTTGGTACTCGATCTTGGGCTCGAGACTCATGAGGCTGTGCAGGATGGACTCCCATTCGAACTCCCGATTGCACACGTTGTAGTCGGGAATGCGTGGGTAGAACATGAGCGCCAACACAGTCGTCGTGACGAGCGACGTGAGCCACAGCGTCCGGACGCCGAAGGACCTCCAGCTGAACTGCCGCTCGTCTCGTTCGTAGCGAGAGCGCAGACGCTCGAGCGACGCGTGGTCCACCTCATCGAACATTCCGACCTCATCCTCTCGGATGTTATCCAGCAGCAGTGGCTGTGCTTGCGCTTGCATGCGGTCTTCGTCCTCTCTGAATTCATCAAGCAACAGGGGGAACACCGTCAACACTATGGGACGAAAAACGACAGAGCTACTACTGACTGATCAGCGTGATGTACCTCAACGTGGGCATCTTCTTCTTGTCTCTGCTGCGCTTGTTCGCCGCAAGCGCCGCCGTGAGCTCAGCGCGACGAGACGGCGGCTTCCTCTGGCGGCAGAAGACCGAGCAGATGGACGAGATGCCGCAGATGCAGCAGGTCAGCGTCACCACGAGGCATAGCACGGCGATCACCACCGAGGGCGGCGGGCCATAGCCCACGTATTGCGGATCCGCTCGCTCGCAATCTACAACACACACAGCGAAGGAGTGAGTATTGGCGGGGAAAGAGAACCCTCTCGATCTCCGGAGCGAGCTCTCTCCGCCTCCTCGTACCTTGCAGATGGTGGCAGGTGGAGATCCCAGTGATGCAGCCGTGAACCGACCCGATGGCGTGGCACTGGAAGTCGGAGGCGCAGAAGTGGCACGCGTAGCTCGCGTTCAGGCAGCTGTCGCACGTCTTGTGGGCCGCGCAGGCGTCCCAAGTAGCGGCGTTCGCGGCGTCATACGGAGCCATCGCCGCCCCATTTTCCAGCAGATCTTGCGCCACCACAGGCGCGTGCGTCTCCTCCATCGATACGTCCGGGCGTCGCAAGCAGGGGAGTACAGCAAGGCGGTGGGAATGCGCGCCTTCTCTCGCGCTTCCACTTCTTCGGGACGCGCTTCTTCTGCTTTTGGGTGCTTCAACCTTCAAAGAATGCGGCTTTCCGACCCTGTCGAAAGTGATCACGTGGTGTGCGTCACACCGATCAACCCGTACCGTAATCAAAGTTTGTTCATGAAAGTTCGCCTCATTTGGACCTCTCGACCCCGCTTACTTCCCCTTTCTATCTGGATCTAAATGCGGCAAAGATTCTAATCCAGCAAACATGTCTCGAATTGCGCGCCGTCTTCTATTCAGACGGAAGTGGAAGTGGTCAGACGGCCCACTATTCAGTTCTACCACAGTACGCTTCCCGCGTTGGACCGACGCCCTTCAGTATCGAAAAGCGAGGAAGCGGGCGAAGCTGAAGGAGCGCGCGCCGTGTAGCCTTCTCTGCGTCTCTCTAGGCCCCTAGCAGCCCCCAACAGCCCCTCCCGCGCCATGGCGAAGGACGATCCGATCCGCGAGAAGGAGAGCCGCGCGGGCTGGGTGGCGGTGGAGGCGCAGTTCCAGCACGGCGAGGCCAACCAGCCGGCCAAGCCCAAAAGCGCCTACATGCTGTTCCAGAAACACGCCATGGACGACGTCAAGCGCGATCTGGCGACGCGCGCGGCCGAGCGCGGCGAGGCCTTCGAGCCCGGCAGCATCTCCAAGGAGATGAGCGCGCGCTGGTCGCAGCTCTCGGCCGTGGACCGCGAGGAGTTCGTGGAGCAGGCGGCCGCCGACAAGCAGCGGTACGACGACGAGTGCCGCGCGCGGGACGAGGAGGTGGAGCGCGAGCAGACGCGCAAGCGCGAGGAGCTGTACGGCGCCGTGGAGGGCAAGCGCGAGCGCAAGAAGGTGCGGCCGCGGGCCTTGCGAGGGGTATATATAGCCTCGGATCCCGTGCTTTGGCGGGCTTGAGCACTCATTTCTATCGTCATTTGCCGTGCGAACTGCGCGCAGAACGTCGTGGCGAGCGAAGAGCCGCGTCCCAAGCGCAGTCAGCCGCGGGAGCTGAGCGAGAAGCAGCTGGAAGCCAAGCGGCTGCGGCAGGAGATCCGCCAGCAGGAGCTGGACGAACGCGACGAACTGAAGGCGGAGGAGCGGCGGCAGAAAGACGCGCTGGCTCAGAAGAAGTCGGAGATCGCGTCGGCCAGACTCAAGTATCTGCTGTCGCAGAGCGACATCTTCGCGCACTTCAGCGGCCAGGTGAACAAGGAGAAGAACAAGAAGCAGAAGGGCAAGAAAGGCGCGGCTTTGGATGCGGATGAAGACGCTGAAGACGAGGACGAGCCGATGGAGGATGCGGACGACGCGAAGAAAGCCGGGAAGAAGGGCAAAGGCAAGCAGAAGAAGGACAAGAAGGAGCGGTCGGCCGAGCAGGACGACGACGAGGGGCTGCTGCAGGATTCCGCCCACACAGTCGTGCGTCTGACCCAGCAGCCGTCCGTGATCAAGTTCGGCAAGATGCGGCAGTATCAGCTGGAAGGCCTGAGCTGGATGATCAACCTGGCGCACCAAGGCATCAACGGCATCCTGGCGGACGAGATGGGGCTGGGCAAGACGCTGCAGACCATCTCGGTGCTGGGCTACTTCCAGGAGTTCGAGAACATCACGGGGCCGCACATTGTGCTGGTGCCCAAGTCCACGCTGAGCAACTGGCTGGCGGAGTTCCAGCGCTGGTGTCCGTCGCTGCGAGCCGTCAAGTTCCACGGCAACAAGGAGGAGCGGCAGCGCGTGGTTCAAGACGTGTTGTGCCCCGGCCTGACCGACAAGAAGCGCAAGTTCGACGTGTGCGTGACCACCTTCGAGATGTGTCTGAAGGAGAAGACGGCGCTGTGCAAGTTCGCGTGGCGGTACCTGATCATCGACGAGGCGCATCGCATCAAGAACGAAGCCTCGCAGTTCTCCACGGTCGTGCGGATGCTGGACACCGAGCACCGGCTGCTACTGACCGGCACGCCGCTGCAGAACAACCTGCACGAACTCTGGGCGCTGCTGAACTTCCTGCTGCCGGACGTGTTCGCGTCGTCGCAGGAGTTCGACGACTGGTTCAATCTGGATGTGGACGACGACGAGGCCAAGAAGCAGATGATCAGCCAGCTGCACAAGATCCTGCGGCCGTTCATGCTGCGTCGCCTCAAGGCCGACGTGGAGAAGAGTCTGCCGCCCAAGAAGGAGACGCTGCTGTTCGTGGGCATGTCGGAGATGCAGAAGGTGCTGTACAAGTCGCTGCTGCTGCGCGACATGAACACGATCATGGGCGGCTCCACCGGCGTGTCCAAGAGCGCGCTGCAGAACATCGTCATGCAGTTGCGCAAGTGCTGCGGCCACCCGTATCTGTTCGAAGGCCAGGAGGACCGGTCGCTGGATCCGCTGGGCGAGCACGTGATCGAGAGCTGCGGCAAGATGGTGCTGATGGACAAGCTGCTGAAGAAGCTCAAGCAGCGCGGCTCTCGGGTGCTCATCTTCACGCAGATGACGCGCGTGCTGGACATCATGGAGGACTTCTGTCGCATGCGGCAGTACGAGTACTGCCGGATCGACGGCCAGACGTCGTACGAAGACCGGGAGAGCTCCATCGACGAGTACAACAAGCCGGACTCGAGCAAGTTCCTGTTCCTGCTGTCCACGCGGGCTGGCGGCCTCGGCATCAACCTGTACACGGCAGACATCGTGATCCTGTACGACTCGGACTGGAACCCCCAGGCCGATCTGCAGGCTCAGGACCGCGCGCATCGCATCGGCCAGAAGAAGGAGGTGAACGTGTATCGTCTGGTGACGGCGGACTCGGTGGAGGAGAAGATCATCGAGCGGGCGCAGCAGAAGCTCAAGCTGGACGCCATGGTGGTGCAGCAAGGGCGGCTCCAGGAGAAGCAGGCCAAGCTCACGAAGAACGACATGCTGGAGATGATCCGCTTCGGCGCCGACCAGGTGTTCCGCACGACGGACTCGACCATCACGGACGAAGACATCGACGCCATCCTGGCCAAGGGCGAGCAGCGCACGGAAGAGATGAAGCAGAAGATGCAGGCCCACGATAAGGGCGACCTGCTGGACTTCAAGCTGGACGGCGGCGGCTGTCAGAACCACGACGGCATCGACTACTCGAACGAGAAGGAGCGGCAGGAGGAGCTGAAGCGGCTGGCGGACGCCGAGTTCGCGCGCACGCTGGCGGAAGGCATGGGCAAACGCGAGCGCCGGACGGTGCTGCGACAGAGCCACGTGTCTCCGGAAGGCAAGCGCAGCTCGAAGCAGAAGCAGCTGCCCAAGGCGCTTCGCTTACCGCGGATGGACGAGTGGCAGTTCTACAACCGCAAGCGGCTGCTGGAGCTGCACGACCTGGAGTGCGCGAACTACGAGCAGGCCAAGACGGAGACGGAGAAGCCGCCGCTGCCGCCACACGCGCAGTACCTGAGTCCGGAGCAGCTCCAGGAGAAGCAGGAGCTGCTGGACGAAGCCTTCGGCGACTGGAACAAGCCGCAGTTCTTCCTGTTCGTCAAGCTGCTGGCTCGTTACGGCCGTGGAGACGTCGAAGCGGTGGCTCGCGAGATGATGAAGCCGCTGGAGGAGGTGGAGCGCTACGCGAAGGTGTTCCTGGTGCGCGGCCAGGAGGAGCTGGGCGACTGGCACAAGATCCTCAAGTCCATCGAGAAGGGCGAGTCCAAGCTGCTGGAGATCGAGCGGTTGACGGAGGAGACGGCGCGCAAGGTGAAGCGCTACGCGAACCCGTGGGAGGACATGCCCATCAACTACCAGGGCAAGGGCGGCAAGGTGTTCACGGAGGAGGAGGACCGCGTGCTGCTGTGTCTCGTGAACCAGTTCGGCTACGGCGCCTGGGACCGCATCAAGCAGGAGATCTGCGCCATGGAGACGTTCGCCTTCGACTACTACCTGCGCTCCCGCACCGCGGCGGAGATCGGCCGCCGATGCGACTCGCTCATGCGGATCTGCGAGAAGGACAATGCGGACCTGGAGATCCGCGAGCGGAAGGAGCAGGATGTCCGTCACGTGCTGCAGGAGCAGCGTGCGAAGCTGGATCGGCAGCTGGCGGCAGCGCGCAACGAGGTCAAGCAGCACCAGGCGCGGGTGGACGAGCTGATCATGAAGGAAGCCAAGCGGATGCAGGTGCAGCGCGAAGCCAAGCGCGCCAAGAAGCGCAAGGAGCGCGACGAGCAGGACGAAGAGGTGGATCAGCACACAGAGGCGCTGGCGGCCTTCTTGCTGCAGGCCACGAGCATGGACGCCGCCAAAGTGGCGCTGGACTTCTGCGCGCAAGTGAAGCAGGAGAAGAGCCAGGAGCTGCAGGCGTCCTACGTGCTCAAGAAGATCCGCGAGGTGGCGGAGCTGCAGGAGAACATCTCGAAGGGCCAGCTGGCCTGGAGACTCAAGGAGGAGTTCGTGGCTGCCCAGCAGAAGAAGGCGAGCGTGAAGAAGGAGAGCAAGATCTTCAAGCGCGAGCACATGGCCGACGTGGCCGACGGCGCTAAAGCGGAGCTGGAGGCCGGTTCGAGTCGCCTGCCCAAGTCTCCGTGGTCCCCGACGGCCATGAAGCAGCAGCAGAAGCTGAAGAAGGAGAAGAAGCTCAAGCGGGAAGGCGGTCGCGCCACGCTGAGCTCCGTCCGGAAGGCGCGCACGGCCTACGTGCTGTTCAGCGTGGCCAGTCGCCTGGAGGTGAAGGAGTCGCTGGGGCCTGGGGCGCAGATGGTGGACGTCATGGGCAAGCTGTCGCAGATCTGGAAGGACATGAGCGAGGAGGACAAGGCGCCGTGGGTCGAGGCGGCCAGGCAGGACAAGGCGCGCTACGAGCACCAGATGAACGAGACGGAGGCGTAGACCGCCAGAGCTGGAGCTGCGGGCTTTAGGGCAAATCAATTGTGTATTTCATGGAGGTCGCCCGCGATTCGCTGCGTTGGAGGGCACTAACTGCGTGGCTACTGCTTCTAGTTCTCTGGACGCGACCGCAGACTGCGGAGGTCTCCGAACGCCGAGCCGACGGTGCCGTCGACTCCCGTGAAGGTCTGCGCTTCGTCCAGGAGCGCTTGAAGCGCCGCGTTCAGTCTGGCGTTGGCGATGGCGTTGGCGTTGGCGGCCTCTTGGATTTGGGAGAGAACCGTCAGAGCGCTCCCGCCGATATCTCCGAAGTTCACGAGCGTGTTGTGGACGGAGGCGGCGAGGGCGGCTGTGGCTTGGCCGCCGCTGAGAGCGGAGCCCCCGATCTCGTCGATCTGGGTGGCGACGTCCGCGCCGGACTGGGCGGTTGCGGGGCTGAGCAGACACAGGAGGAGGGTCAGCAACAGGAAGCCCAGACGCTGGAGCTGCGGGCAGGACGTGGCAGGCGACATGGTGGCTTGGGCTGGTTGGGCTTGACGGTCGGACGGCGAAATGCTGAATGAGGTGGAGAAAGAGAGCCAAAGCGCAGGCAGGAAGAGCGGGAGGCGGCGACTTGGCTTCCAGTCCGGAAGACGCGACGTTGAAGCTGCTTCCTGATTTGGGAGGGACAGCTCTTGGGTTCGCTCTCGCGAGAAATGGGTACGCGCCGCTCTCGTCCAGTAGCAATCCATTAGGAATCAAGGCGCCGACGGCGACTCGGTGCGTTGCTGGCTGACGCGGCGCCACCTAAAGCACGGAGAGCGTGGTCAGCACCACGGATCCGCCTCGCTGAGCATCTTTCTCGCCTGCAGCAGCCTTGTTCCATCTATGGATCCGCCTTGCACCCACTTCAACCTGTTATCTGCATCCACATCCTCGTGGCTTTGGAAGCCTCACGGCCGGAGTCACGATAGCAGCGCTGCCCCAGAAGGAAGAGACATCCAAGTCGCCGGCGCCTTCAACGTACGTGAGGAAGGAGCCAATTGCTGCTGTATTCACTAGCCATGCACGCTCGTCTGCTCTACTCTGCTCTACTCTACTCTACTATATTCTACTATGCATTCTCAGCACTCGTTCACACGGAGGCGCCGTGGAAGCCGACGTTTACGAGCAGGACTCACCGCTGCCGGTGCCGAAGTCCTGCGTCCAGTAGTGCTTGTAGGTGCTACTCGACTTGTACGCATACCCGCAGCCGAACATCTTGCTCTTGGAGCTCAGGATGTTGGCCTTGTGGCCGCTGGAGTTCATCCAGGAAGTCATGACGGCCGTCACGTCCTTCTGGCCGGCCGCCACGTTCTCGGCGATGGAGGTCCATCGGTAACCCGCCGCGGTAATGCGTTGCGACATGGAGGATCCGTCGGAGCCCGTGTGGCTCATGTAGTTGTGGCTGGCCATGTCGCTCGAGTGTTTCTGGGCCGCGGACTGCAGCTTCGAGTTCCTGCAGAGAGCCGGGAGACCCCTCGCGGCGCGCTCCTTGTTCACTGCCGCGAGAAGCAGCGACTGGAAGCCGGTCTGCGAGTACGTCTGCAGGTTCCGCGTGGTCGTATTGGTGGCATTGGTCTCATTGACCGGCAGCTCCTGGGAAATGCCGTCGCCAATGGCCGTGGACGCCTGAGCCGTGACCCAAGCGGCATTGCTCAGCAATCCCACAGTCAAGCCAACCAGCAGGACAGCCATCTTCTGGAGCTGGAAGCGTTGCACTGAAGCCGACATGACGACGAAGGAGCTTTGTTGAACGTGGACGACGGAGGAGTTGGGTGCCTTCGAGGGCGGACGGCAAAATGCGGAATGAACCGCTAGCGCACCCGAGGAAAAGAATCCCAGCAACTCTCATCTTGCTGATGATGCGGTGCAGAGGGACGGGCGGTGGCCGAGTGCTCGCGCCAGGCATGAGCGTACGATATCTGGCTTCGGTTCAGCAGCAGCCGAGGAAACCGCGAGCACAAGGACATGGAGAAACTGCTGCGGCTGTCGACATGAGCTGGGTCACACAGGAAAGGCCTCTGACGTGTCAAATGAAACGGCAGCGCATTGTCGTCGTGCCGGGTCTTACAGGCGCATGGCGATCTTCCATGGAGAGCGCTTCAAGCATGAGGGAGAAACGATTATTGTGCCATGAATTCTTTTCTACAACGTTTTGTTGAAATACTA